>JAXRJS010000045.1:3765000-4074100 GCA_037127375.1 Dione juno
TACCTAATTATGTATTTTTTTGAGTCAAAAGATACTCCTTATAGGATCAGTTTGATGTCCGTTTATCCTGTGTGTCTGTTCGTGCGCACATAAAAAATAAACTTCAACGTCAACGCAATCAAAATATATAAACGGTATGCTTTATTTTTGCCGCTATTTGTATGAAAATCGCTTTCCGTTAACCTTTGGCAACCTCGAAATTTGGCAATGAGGTCACATGTAGGTCTTATTTCACGTATTCTTTAAAGTATATAAAGTATGTAATGTATACCATAAAAGTATATAAAGGCGTTAATTGAAATTATTAATTATTGAAATTGTAATTATTAATTATAAATTATTGAAATTGAAAAGGACCACCTTATGACAAAGACCTTTTAATATAATCCGTTAAGTGTACTGAAATGAACTGTAATAAATAAATGTTATTAACTTCAATAAATAATACGCGTAAAAGCTTCGAAACGTAAAGAATGTTACTTTATCATAGGTCCGTAAATTATATATGTAATATGTACCTATATATATTTTACGTTTTGTCTTATTCCAAAGTCTTTATTTGTAACTACTTTAGCAGTAATAGTTAATGGCAATTAAATTAAATTCAGTTCCGATAAACATTTTATTTTACTGATAATAGATTTGGTGACTATTTGTTTATACAGATAGGTACGAGTATAATCAATAGCAATACGTAACGAAGATTTGATAGTATCTTTCGTGTTTCATCAATTATAACTTGACATTTAATCATGATAATTTTTTATTCAATTTATACGATTTATCATTAATCTTATAACAATATTGAAATACCCATTTATATGAAAGGAAAAAAAGAAATTAACGCTATACGATGACAGTGAATGAGTTTCCATACGAGATATTATTAAATATGTCCTTTGGAATAAACTCCCTAAGGCTATTCAAGAAAGCCAATCAATATCGTCTTTTAAGTCGATATTGAAAAAAACTAAACAGTATCTAAAAAGTCTTTAATTGAACTATGTTTTATTTTTATTTGTTTATATTTTATATATTTTATAGTCTATGTATACATTTATATTAAACATAGAGATTAAACAGCAAAACTCAGAATTAAAAGTAAGCTTACAATTTTTATCTGATAAATATGATAGCGTTGTAGAAAAACTATCCCTTTTGGAAGATGAACGAGAAAAAGAGAAGAAATATGTGTCAATGATAGAGGCCAAAGTTGAGTTCTTGGAACGTAAAATGAAAGCTACAGGCCTTGAAAAACGAAACCTCCCTAGTGTCTCTCATGATGCAAAAAAACCTGAGACGAAAGAAGATATGATTAAACTGGTTCAAAATCTTGCTTCCTCTGTAAAATCAGACCTACAGGACTGTGATGTAATGGATATATACAGAATTAACTCCAAGAAGGAAACAATTAAACCTGAGATTATTTTCATTGGCAAGAGAGTATGCTCGAATTAATCAGTACTCATATTGCTGGACATCTAAGGGAATGGTCTACATTAGAAAGTCTGAGAGTCAACCTCTCGTTCGCCTTGAATCTGAAGCGGATCTGTTAAATCTCAAGACGAACATCTGACTCACACGCGTTTCTCTTGTATTATATTATTATGCATGTTTCTATTATAAATGATTTGCTCTTACTATTTTACCCCAGCAATTTAACAAAATCATATTACAAGCCTTCAGTGTTACAAAACTACTCTTACAACATAATCAAATGAACTTAAAAACTTCAATAATTACTCTAATCTCTAAAATTGTTTACTGCAAAGAAAACTTTCTTGCATACAGAAGGTTAGTATACGGGTATATTCATAGTTATAACAAATGCAGTGTCACACAGAAGGTGCATCCTAAATTAGCTGGTAAAAATGATGCTTGATTGCATAAATATGATTGATGAGATAAAGATTACTGATTCTTATATCTGTGAACCGGAAGACTGTAAAGATCTTGTTTCTTCTGGCGAAAACAGTTTTAAAATTCTAACCCAAAATATAAGAAGTATTACTGCCAATATGTCAAGTCTGCAAACATTACTTGTACCAGTACCAGAATTGTTATAGAACAGGACCTCATTATTCTTACCGAATGTTGGTTAACATGTAATCCCTATATTCCTTTTATAGATGGTTATGATTATTACTATACTAATAAAAGTATTAACAGAAGTGATGGAGTTGTGATATATGTTAAAAAAACTATTTCAAGCATCTTTGTACGTGAAGTCGATTTTTTGGATGCTAATTGTCTTTCGATAAGTATTGCTAACTATATGTGTATTCTTGCTATTTACAGGCCCCCTTCTTTTAGAAACACTAGTAACTTTCTATGCTTTCTAGATAAAGCTCTTACTAGCAATTCTTCTTACCAAAATCTAATAGTCATTGGTGATATAAATATAGATATATCCGATAAAAATAGCAGTAATGACGCTTTTGATTACCTCAACCTTACAGCGAGCCATGGGTTATTACCCGCTCATACCTTTGCAACACGAAGTGACACTACGTGCCTTGATAATGTTTTAATAAAAACCAAATTAACAGCAACGTCTATAGTACTTGACTCAACTGTAACTGATCATAATGCGGTAATTTTAGCTCTGAATAACATGAAGATAAAGAATTTAAACGTAACTAAGACTAAAGTAATTATCAAGAACTAGAAAAAGAAATAATAAAATAGATTTTTCATATGTATACAGTAGCCCAGACCCAAACTTAGCCTTTGATTATTTTAAGAACTCTTTAACTAGCGCTTTTAAATTATGTACAAAAACATATGCCGTCCCACATAGACTTCAAATCTTTAAGCCCTAGATTACACCAGGTGTCTTGAGATGTATGAGAAACAGAGACAGAATGTACAAAAAAATGAAGAGGTCCCCTAATAATAATACACTTCAGATAACATATAAGAGATATAGAAACTATTGCTCCATTTAAATTAAAAATCTAAATATGCAATATGAAAAAGAACGATTTGGGAAAGCAAAGTCAAATCCCAAAAAAATTTGGAAGGTTATAAAAAAAGTTACGTACACAAAAAAAAATAACACAGTGCCTTTTGATCTGCTCAAAAACGGTTCACCCTATGAATCTGTAAACAGGGTAAATAGGTACTTTGTAGGTATTGGCAAAAATATAGCTGATAGGGTATTACAATCTCAAATTGGAACTCCATTTCCAGCATCAACAACTCGTAGCTGTAAATCTCTTGGCTTTCCATACACTACGGAGTTAGAGGTCGAGGAATTAATAAAGTCCTTACGTACGGATTGTGCGGTAGGTATTGACGGGATCTCGTGTAATTTTCTAAAAATATACAAAACCTCCACTGGTACACATTCTTAATTTGAGTATTTCGAATGGCATCTTTCCGGATCTGCTGAAGAAAGCACTAGTGCATCCAATATATAAATCAGGGGAAAGAGATTGTTTCAACAATTACCGTCCCATTTCCGTACTGCCAGCCACGTCCAAAATTTTTGAAAAAATTATGAACAACCGTCCGAAAAACTTTTTAGAGAAAAATAATTTCCTCTCCTCCAGACAATTCGGCTTTCGGAATGGAAAGTCTACGAACGATGCAGTCCATGACCTTACTCACCATATCGTTACTGCCTTAAATAAGGGAGATAAATGTATCACAATATTTTTGGATCTAGCAAAGGCATTCGATACGGTCTCTATCCCCAAACTGTGTTCTAAATTGGAGAACATTGGTGTCAGAAATGGAGAATTAAAACTTTTCCAAAACTCCTTACGAATCGAACTCAGAACTTTTCTAGTGACGATTTGCCACTGGAACACGGAGTGCCGCAAGGCAGTATCCTTGGACCAACTCTATTTATAACCTACATCAACGAATTATGCAATATAAACATGGAAAACGGTAGAATTGTGGCTTTTGCTGACGACACTGCATTAGTGTTTACTGGAAACACCTGGCATCATGCGTTCCAGGCTGCCCAGGCAGGCTTTACAAAGGTAACAAACTGGTTAATTGACAATGGACTTTCATTAAATGTTGACAAAACCAAGTATGTAAATACTTTTAGTATAAGAAATCCTACAAAATTTGATTCTTCAAAACCTTCTATCATTGCCCATAATCATCTCCAAAATCAGGATAGCTGTGGGTGCCCTACTATACACAGAGTGTCCAGCATAAGGTATTTGGGTATTATTTTGGATGAAAACCTCACTTTTGTCCCTCACATAGATATGTTGTCAAGTAGAATTCGTAAACTCATATATATTTTTAAACAATTAAGAAACGTGGCGGAGCCCCAAGTTCTAAAAACGACCTATTTTGCCTTGTGCCAGTCATTGATTAGCTATTGCATATCGTCCTGGGGTGGTGCCCACAGAAGCAATTTGCTGAAGCTCGAGCGGGTGCAGAGAGCGGTATTAAAGGTAGCAACAGGATACCCTTTTCATTTCCCAACGAAAGAACTATATGAATATTGCGAAGTTCTTACCATCCGTCAACTACTTTTTCTGGAGATAATTTTGAGGCAGCACTCTGAGAACTCCAAAGAAAGTTTCCCGTGTTCTGCAAAAATCCGTTCGATACGGAAATACCGAGTGCAGCCACCGATTTTACTACTTTCTTGGTAGCTTCTTGTTTAATCGGTTAAATAATATACTTGATATACAACCAAAAAAAAAAATATAAGTGCAAAAGTATTGTTACTGATTGGTTATTAAAACTGTCATATGACGAAACTGAGAATATGATTAAGATCATCAAATGAAGTTTTGAAGTTCCATTACATAAATATCTAAGATTAATTTCACACATACATACACACACACACACACGCACACACACATTTCACAGGAACACATACATTAACTACTTATTGTTAAGTTGCCAAATTAGGTCTAAACTAAATAACATTGTTAAATTTTAAATTTACTTAATATATATCTTCTTCTTCTTGGCATTAGTCCCGGCTTTTGCCAGGGTCTGCCTTCCGACTGAGCCTACTCCACTTTGCACGGTCTTTAACATCCTCAGTGGATAATTTATTGGCTCTCATGTCTTGTGTCACGACATCCAGCCATCGCTTCCTTGGGCGTCCGGGTGGTCTAACTCCAGGGACAGACATGTCAAGGCACTTCCTTCCGACATAGTTCTCAGATCGGCGCATAACATGGCCATACCATCTCAGGCGACGCTCTTGGAGCTTATCCACTACGTCACGGACCCCAAGACTACCTCGAATGAATGTGTTGCGTATGCGGTCGGACCGCGTCACGCCACACATCCATCTCAGCATTTTCATCTCCGTGACGTGAAGCTCCTGAGTGTGCCGAGATAATGTTGGCCAACATTCGCTGCCGTATATAAGAACAGGTCGGATAATGCTCTTGTATATCAGTCCCTTGAGCTTGGGCGGTATTCTGCTATCGCAGACCACACCAGTGACCTCCCGCCATTTGGCCCAGGCAGCGTTTATACGGGCATGGACATATATATATATATATATATATATATATATATATATATATATATATATATATATATATATATATATATATATATATATATATATATATATATATATATATATATATATATATATATATATATATATATATATATATATATATATATATATATATATATATCTTGTTTTCTAATTATATTATTAGCTTTACATATAAATAACTATAATGTTTGTCCAATCACTTTACTGTGACACTGGAAGGTAGCCGGTGCTTATGGCACAGGGTAAACCTAATTTAAGCACCGGCAGTAATATTTTTGTGACTGTCTAGCTCATGAATAAATAAATAAATAAATAAATAAAATATGTATTTGTATAAATATATGTCTATTTACTTGTATGTATGTATGTAAATATCTATATCTTCTATGCTTTATATATTGGAATTTTTATTTAAGTTATTTTATTTTTATGTAATTATGTAAATTTTTATCTTTATATTGCATCATTTTTATCATCTCGCTACTTAGTGGTTTCACCCACTTTCACAGGTTGGCTGGAAGAAATCTCTTCTAGAGATAAGTCCTTTGTAATTATGTAACTATGATTGTACTTAACATTTTTTTTTTTTCATTGCAATAAAGAATACTATATATGTTTTTTAGACAAAGTCTGGTGAAGTTTGTCCATACAGCCAAGTTTATCAACAGCTAGTGTTTAAAAACGGAGTGATTGATTTAAATTCACTTGATACTCTGTGCCAACTTTAAAAAAATAAAATGTTTCGAGATATACGTATTAAAAATAGCATTACGCGTAATTATAATATTAACTTCGTCTAAGAGCATTGATTAATTACAATTAAGCTGTAAAATAATTTTTCTATTTCAAGCTATGAAGTAATTTTATCCATTTTTAATTTCTTTTTTAATATTCCACCTTTGAGATCATTCTCTTTTTATTTAAAATCTTATGTTTATTGAAGTACTTTTCTCATACAGTTTTTATAAAATATTTGATTGCCTTTAAAGATTTTTATCACCATATTTTTCTATTTCAAATTCTGTTTTAGTTTAGTGTTTCTATAAATAAATTGCTTCAATAATCCGGAGCTAAAGTCAAACTATCGAATAACCTTATTACTGCTAATGACATGGAGAATACATTTAAATTAAATTAATTAATCAATTAAACAATGCAATTTATCGCTTCATTCGAAATTATAAACGAATAAGTTACATGTTGATGTTATATAGGTTTTACATTTTATTTGTAAATGTATCAATTGTGAAAGAAAATGATTGTGAAAAATACAATGTGTGTATGTGTGTAATTTACTAACCAAAACTAGCACAAAAGTAAAATATATCACATATGATTTCGTTAAGAACATTACTTTAACTTATTTAACTTATCCATAATCACAGGCTGTAACAAAAATCAAAGAATCTAAATATTTAAGTATATTGCCATATTATTGAAAATTCATTTCGGTTACAGGAAATTGCATGCTTGAGTGAAATAAAAATTTACATTATGAAAAAACATTGTCATTAGCATACAATCGGCCAGATATTTTCAGTGATGATTTCAAATGCTTCTAGATAAGAGGCTCTCTCAAAATAAAATACGATTATGCAGAGGAGCCACGCAAGTCGTCGGTCCGTCCATAAAAATTACAAAACACAGATACAAATCACGGCATACGAAGTTGATATTAACGATGGTATCTTTCATTTTTATGAGGCTACATTATTTTTATGCCGATAACGAACCGCCGTTTATCCTACGTGCAATGTAAATTTGATTGCTATTGCTTATAGACTTTGAATATCGTACCCTTTTAGCTTTACCTGTATGTAATTTAGATTGTGTTGTATCTATCAAAATTGTTTGTTTTGGTACTTTTTTTTTGGAATTTTCCTTTTTATTGTTTCTTTCGTTATGAAAGTAAGAATATTTATATAATTTTGTTTTTATTTGGTAGTCGATATACAATATATGAATAATGATAATGCTCCTTGGGTTCAGTTATAGCCGGGATATTCTACAAATTGTAGCAATTAGATAATTAATATATATTTGATGCGCTTATTACTTATTTAATCAAAAATATATTGACATGACATGAGAATCGATGTTACATATACATTACATTCATTGAAAGCATTTGAATTTTCATAAGTTTCTCAAATTAGTATGAATGAGAGAAAATTACTTATGTACCAGTACCTAAGTCTGGCGGATGTTTAAAGTCATGTGAAAGATGATGTCTTCATATTTGTTCTATACTCTCGGATACTACCAAGAGTTTTTTAGCCTCACGCTGTAACCCGCATATAGCAGAGTAGGCAGGGAGAACCTAATGTTAAAAAAATACCAGTACCTAAGTCTGGCGGATGTTTAAAGTCATGTGAAAGATGATGTCTTCATATTTGTTCTATACTCTCGGATACTACCAAGAGTTTTTTAGCCTCACGCTGTAACCCGCATATAGCAGAGTAGGCAGGGAGAACCTAATGTTAAAAAATTGCGTGTTATATTAATTGAAATAATTAATTCCTTTGAATTCGGTCACGAGTTATTTAACAGTACCGCGATGGTCTTGATGACGAAAATATGTTTAACCAATTCACCTGATGCCTGAAATAGTATTAAATATGTAGATTATGCAAGTACTGTTTTAAATTACGCTTTAAGCTTACGGAAGCTTAGCTTGATTTTGTCAAAGTTTTTAACAAAAAAGTTTTTATATTAAACTTTCTTACGCAAAAAATATACATGCGAATGTACGTACCTATAAGTTTGTTGAGCATAATACGTGCATATATGCTATGTTAAAGTTGAGAACAAAAGCGATGATATAAACTTAGAGGCACCTGACATCTCTGCATCATGAGCGCTTTAATATTTAAGTAATTAACACAAAACTCGGCATCTCTAGTCCTCGTAGGATATATCACAGATATATTATGACTTTAATTATTTTGAGCTCGGTTTCGCGTCTTCTTTGTTTTAATAAAATCGTAATGAGAGTAGAGTAAGTCAACGGAGTTAAGGTGAAGCTTGATTCTATTATTCTTCATTAGTATCATAAAAGCACAAGTGTGTTGTTATATAAGGAAAGTGAATTGTGTTAATTTGTTAAATTTTAGCAACATAAGCAAAGAGCCTAATTGAAGAATCATATCTTGTTATTTAGAACGAAAAATTAAACCAAAAGTTCAAATTTAGTGTAGAGACATACATACATATATAACGGCAAACAGACGGTTGTATAGACAAAAGGCGCGGGTTCGAGTCCCGCTAAGCACCAATGTTTATTTTTTTAATACGTTACTGTATATTCTTCTTTCCTTATTGTGTAAGTAAAAGTTTAATAATATTAAAGTAGAATATCCTTTAAGGTTTTTTTTATACTGAAAGCTTATAGTGATATATATGTTTAGCAGGATTGTTATGGAGCTCCGTAACCGTAAACTATCGGTTATCCAAAATATCCATAACTTTAACCGAATCCGACATAAAACTTCCGAACGAATATGGATGTAGTCTAGATGAGACTTAAAATTAAATTCTTTGATGTTGCTTGGCCCAGGCGATACGTTAAGGTTAATCAAGAAGTAGCGATATTTGGGAAAATCTTTTGTTACTATAAAACTAAGCAAACAAATATTACAAATATCATACAAAAATAACGCTGTTACTAAAGTAAATACCACCAATCAATTACAGATTCTTTAAATAATAAAATATTAATAAATTAAAGAAATTATCTCGTTATAATCGGAAATAATTTTATATCTGAAACCGAAACCGATATAGTATTCTTCTTATATGCTCAACCGTATTCAGATTCAAAATTTTACTTTCATAACATCCCTGGATTTTAGTATCTTTATGCTAAAGAATATGTTTGATTGACGGCGCTAATCGCAAGAACTACTGGTTCGAAACTAGTATCTATATATTAATACGCGAAGCAAAAGCTTTGGACTCCTTTTTACCAAAATTGGCAGACGGAGGAGTATGAAATTAGGCACACTTATAGTTTATGTGCAGGAGAAGTGCAGAACGCTAATATTTTTCAATAATAATGCTTATAGAGTACATTATATCAATAAATTAAACATTACACACTCTACCATATGTTTAACAATATAACTTTTGTATAAAGTGACATATACGTTCTATGGCAACGCGTATTTCACGCGTCAATGGGTCCTCTAGTCTGTATATTAATACGTGAAGCAAAAGCTTTGGACTCCTTTTTACGAAAATTGCGCGGACCGAGGAGTATGAAATTTGGCATACTTGTAGTTTATGTGCAGGAGAAGTGCAGAACGATAATAGTTTTCGATAAAAATATTTATAAAGTATATTAAATCAATAAATTAAACATTACACATTATTACTATATAATATTTAACTATATAACTTCTGTATAATGTGACATACACGTTGCTATGGCAACACGTATTTCACGCGTCAACTATTACGTCCTTTAGTTATTGTTAAATTAAAAAATATTTATATTACAATGTAATATTACGTAGAAAATGTACAATATGAAGGCTAAAAAGCATTCCAATAAATAAATCACATTTTCTTAGTACGTTTAAATAAAATAAAATATGGTATGAATATAAGCTACTTACTTTGTCCAAATTTATAGATTATTTTAACATTTTCGTTAAATCACAAGGATTTTAAAACTTATTGGGAGTATACGACAATAACAAATACAGCGCTTCACTTAAATTGTTTCGTGCTCTTAAATTGCAATTTTTACAAATAAGGCTGATTTTAAACTAGAGTAGACTAGAGTATAATATAATTTATATATTATGTTTTTAGATAACAAGATCTCTATACTGAATTTTCGTTTAAATATAAGCATAAACGAAAAATATCAATTTTTCGTCAAAATTAGAATTACAATTTTCTTTATAAAAGTAAAGCTGGTATCTGAAAAGGAGTAAAAATTTGTTATTTTTAAACTGAGCTATCAAAAATAGTTAGCGCTGTTAGTTAAGGAACTTTTTTATGTCCCATAAAAGTTACAAAAAACTGAATTGTTGAATATTTTAAATATTTGTTGGACAAATGTTGGAAGCATTTTAAGCTTAATTATTTATATATTTATTATTGAAGTAATAATAATTTTTTTATACATTTTCTATAGATATTCTTATATACTTATCTATAAATAGTTAATTGTAACGTATGGACAAACGAATTGGAATTTGTAGAGTTGAAATAATTAGTCTATATAGCAATAAACGAAGCATAGTAATTGTTATATATATAAAATTTACTATAATAATGTTCTTTTTTTTTTCTTTTTAAATACTATAATAATGTTACATTACTTACTAGGCAAATATAATTTTCGAACTACTATTTTTTATTTGTATTGGTAAAAACATGTAGCTGAAAGTTTTTGGCGGGAGTTTGTTTAAATTTGAGTTGAAATTCACCATATAAGTTAAATTCGTCTTCCAATAGAGTTCATGCTGCAACTTTTACTTTATGATAACACTCGTGATTTTAGCTTACATACAACTTGAACTATATTTAAATCCAAATCAGTTTGAAATTGGCCTAAAGCAGACGTCCGGAATTCTTATCTGTAAGCATCTGTTGTTCTGCGGTCTCTTTACTGTGAGTTGGCAGCTGTGAGTGCGCGATTAAAAGCTTTTTACTGTGATAAGATACTTTTTGCAATTTGTATGTAAGTACTGAATGTATAAAACAAGAGATTATAAACTGTATTTTGTTTAGGAACACTTTTAGACATATTGTACCCTGGTGTATTGTATTATGTGTTTATAGCGGAATATAAAATGCTATTGCATCTTTTGTGTTTGTTTTATGTTTATATCTTTTAGATAAATGAAATAAAATAATTAGATTTTTTTAAATTTAAGTTAATTGATTACTTTTAAATTTATGTATAATATGGAAATTAATATGTTCAGCAAGAGCAACTTATAATTAACTTAATAGAGTGACATTTGTGGCTCAGTGGGAAATCGATTGACGGATATTTACAGAAAAAAGGAACCAATTATGAAAGGAAATCTATTATTTACTAAATAAGCGCTAATTCACCACAAATTACCTCGAGATATAAAAGCATCTTAATATTTGAACATTTTAAAACTATTCAAATAATAAATGATAAAAAATTTGAATGTTAATAACAAAGTGTTATTTACTTTTATTGTGATGACAATGCTCACAATAGTTAGTAACTTAAGATAAATTTGTATTGTCATTAAGTGAAATGTAAACTCTTTAACCATAAATGCAATGATCGTTCGAAGTTCGATTCCCACTGTGACGAATGTATTATTTTAATATCCCACGTTAGCAAGACAAAGGTTGGCGTTGAAATCCGCCATTCGACATGCAATAACACGAAAAAAAAATTAAATGAAAAGTAGAAGAAAAGTAAAATAATATTTAGGATCGATTTTTATAGTTGAAAGTACAACATATTTATTACGAATAATATCAACACTGTGACTATTTATTTATATTAAAAATGTATGCTCATATAATAATAATAATTTAATGCTAATAATATCTAAAAAGGAATATGAAGATCAATATTATCCAGTTTCCATTAATATTTTTATTTCAATTCTCGTTATTTCCTAATCACAAGGCAATTTAAGTTATTCATCGTTCATGTGGAAGTCATTATTAGCTTCCAATCATTTTCGACTGACTTATACTTTAAAATTTTACAGCCCACTGCAGTCTGTAGTAAAAAAAATATCAACTCTAACCAGAGCATATAGTAAGAACATAGAGAGATGTTTATAGCAAGGCACAATATTCTTCAGAGGAATTGCGTGTATAGTGCAAAGCTGCATTAAGTCAATCGGATATTTATATTGGCCGGGGCTATTATTTTTTTTTAATATAATTTGCAAGTAGAAGTCGCGTTAAATGATATATTGTTTGTATAATATATTAGTATTAAAATTACATAAAGTGCACAGGCCGTCATGGCGCAGCGGTACAACGTCTGACTGTAAGTACGATGGTTGTGGGTTCGATACCCACGTGGGGACAATATTTTCTACAAATACTGGTAAACAAGACAAAGCGCGGCGTTAAGTTCCGCCACTCAACGAGCAATATCTCGGAAATTGGTCTGAAAGCGGGGAACGGTGTTTTATCACTAAGTTCCCTCTGCCTAACCTGCTACTTGGGGAATACAGCGTGAAGCATATATTTTTGTATTTTAAAATGTATACATATATATCATGTGTAATATGTAGGTACATATAAGTTATAAGGTATGGCTGAAGATTTGGTGGCGGTGTGACAGGACACTCTAGGTGAACGTCACGCCTGCCAGCCTATATTGCAAATCAAACTGATATATAATAGTGGCAGCAGAATATCTGCCAGTACGATCGTATACATATGTAGCAAAATAGAAAAATAATGATTCGACTAAATATTAAATTAAAAAATTTTTCATTGAATTTCTAATATTTTGTATTATAAGATATTAAACATGTAAAATTTTAGCAAGAATATTCATTCCCTCGTTATTTTCTAACCATTTTCATTTTATGTTAGTATTATATGTAAAAAATAATAAATTAAGAAGAATAATACATACAAATATACAAAATAAAATTCCAAAAGACGACATCGTATTCCACGACTAAATATACCAAAATTAAAATGAATAAGTACATGAATATTCAATAATATATAATACGATTTTAAGCCACCTTCAAATAATAGGTAGCTGTATCAAATGTCCCGTGCACGGGCTCTATTTGGTCAGACATTGGAGATTAATGACGTCATCGTGTCGTAGTAGACTACGAGCAATATCCACAACGGCTAACCACATCAAATATTTAACCACAAATGATAACATTAGTGTTGTTATATATGTAACACGTTGTACGAGTTGTTGTAAGTACGGCTTACTACTCAACAATAGCGTTTCAACAACAAACTATAATTGAATAGGCATACCGTAGTAAATTATTTTGAACAAAATGTAAGCAGACTTGATTATTATGTCAAGCTATATAACTTTATATGTACAAACCCATAAATACTAAATAGATAGTAAAAGTAAGTAACTAAATAAATAGTAGAAAATTATATTTCATTTACTTTAGAATGAAAAAAATTGTAATAAATCACCTTGATGAATCGGTGCCAGTTTAGGTATTTGCTATATTTGCTTTTGTTCGGTTTATTTGGTAGTCATCTATTAATTTCTTACTTAGCTGTCAATGCTAGTAATAAACATACAAAATACAAATAGTTAATTTAAAACCCTTCACATTTTTACAGTTGGTAAAAATTTTACTTATTGATTTTATATACTTTTATTTAGCTCGCTTAATCTTTGGTGTTCAAGTCAAGCATGGACACGCAAGAATGTGGAGTTGAGAAATTGAACTTTCCTTTATCACCGTACATGAATTATCTAATACTACACAAATAGACGTTCTATAAGTCCTACAATATGTGAAAATCTATTTTTATAATTCCAAATTATTGAAGAATTCTGTCGTCTGTCATCCTTAACTCATTAATTTTATCATAGACGGTGACCATAAGAAGACAAATGTATGTTTTTTAAAAGAAATTTTATGAAACACTTATACATTGTGAAAGTTTTCCTCGATTTTCGTAAGATTCCATCGGATCCTGAAATGGTGACAATAGAACCACCTCGGAAGTCTCAAATTATAATTATTCAATTCGGTTCACAAATTACTGAAAATCGAGGACCATGCTTAAAAAAATATATGTCGAACACAGAACATTCTCATTCTGGAGACGGTGAAAAAACCGTGACCTGACCGAAAGTAGTGAAAATTCATCTACTTATTTATTACCTTAACTAATGCCTAATAAGGTACCGAACAATAAAGTCAATACAATCTTCTTTATTTTTTCTTTTTTACAGAGTAGATTTCCACGGCTGTTCGTTTAAATGTGCCAAACTACAAAAGGTACTGTTATTATGAATATTTAATATGGGCTTCATAAATAGAACATTAATAATAAAAACGTGTTTTTTTAAAGCCTCGTAATGTATTATCGTAAAAAAAATATTTTTATGGACTAACCTGCTAATATGGTAAATACCAATAATTGATCGAATATTTATGAGTGAAAGTTGAATTTGTCTAATAAACAAGTATCATAATATATAGAAATATTAAGGAAAAAAAAATATTATTTTTATACAAATATAATTTTTCTTGTATTTCTTAAACTTTAAATCGATGAATGATAATCGATTACATCGATCGATGATGTTAATGATTTGAATATTGAACATTTTGTTATGGTGATGTGTGTAAATTGGTTTGATCGACACTTGAAGTTTAAAAAACAAATCCAAGAATACTATAAAACTATAGACTATAAAAGACTAACCACAGACTATAAAAGATAATTAAACAAAATATATGCAAAACATATATTAATGATTTTTCTACAATCGTCTTTGAACTGAATCCATTTAAATTAGCATATCAATAATTTTTGAGAATTGTTATTCCAAAAGCACTTTGAAATTGTGTTCCGCTTCATTAAATAGGTTAAAGGAAAGATCAAAACGTGAGGTCCGTTTTCAACGTGGAAGAAATTAATTTTAAATTTCATCGCATTTTTCATTCTTCTATAGAACTTTTATTGAAATTTTATAAAAAAGGAAATATATATATGCATAATTAATATATTAATTAGCATTAGGTACCAGTAAGGTACAGAAACCAATGACTGGGTTGGGTGGGTGGCCCATTTTTTTAAAATAAGGATATATAACAAACTTCTTAAGTTATCAATACTAATTTATATTTATGTTATCCATACGGATATTTAACATAGTTTCACTTTCATCCGCTATTCAAATTTTAATTAAAACATCCGGACATACTAAGCCTTAGCCGGATTATTGTTTATGGATTTTAGCTATATAAATTTATATTTATTGTATGATTTGCTATAAATATTGTTATAAGTTTGTTATGAAATAATTCGATGCTAGCTTATATTTTATAGAAACAACAAATGTCAATCACTGATTCTCTATATCCAGTTATCCTTAAAAATATTCTTGATTATATACTTTTTAATTTCAATTTAGCTCTTGTTAGTTCTACGTTTTTATAAAAGTGTACAATGCATATTTATCTACTACTGGATATGGTGATGATTATTGCAAACTTCTCGACGTATATTTACTGTATAATGATTGTTTGTTTTTTCTTTCTAAAACAAACAGCCATCTTGTCATTTAAGTTAGCAGTTATTAGTATACTAAAGTTATATTTTCATTGTTTAAGAAAACTTAGATTCGATTCTCGTACATGTTTAAGTCGATTATTAAGTGTCGTAAATTAGGTGTTGTTTACTTGTGAATGTGTTATTTACTGCGGCTTCGTTGTTGATAAATGGAGATTTGCTCTATTTTTGGCTAATACATGGTGTATGTAAATAAAATATATTTACATTATGTAAATTAAAGCTTATTTTTTAATTTTTTCTAATAATTATTGTACTAAATATTATTTCTTTTGTAAATATATGCAAGTCTTTAATGTGTCGATTACTGGTGCCAGTACAGTATGTACTTTGAACTTAATGCAAACAAATGATACGTACCTATATATAAATATAAGGCTCCATACAGCAATATAAATAAGTAGAGCTGTACATATCTACAAATATATTACTTATCATGAAATTGACTTATCATTAAATCCCGTCCATTTCAGTCTTTAAAAATCGCTCGCTTATTTATTATGTCAGTGTAAAATATATAAATTATAAGATCTAAGTGCATCGGAGTGAGTGCAAGCTTTAATGTTAATAAGGGTGTTTCGACGAAGGCCACTTACTGTACTGTACCTTTCTTGTATGCGCTTCGTAGAAACAAAATGAAAGTATTTCCATTATAGAATACTGTTTTAGGCGATATACTATTTCATATTATTTATTAAAGAACGTAGGTATAGATAGTTGATTTCGATATTCATAAATATTTTAAAGGAAAACCTACCTTTATTATGTTTATATTAAGAAGCTATTCAAAATAAAACTTATTTGTTATTGTTATTGTATATATATTTATTTACTTTTACTCGCCTTCAGAAATAAATAATTAATTAAATTTTTGATTCAAATGTTTATTGACCTTTCTTATCTTAACAGTTGAAATAACAAAATACAGTCAAAATAAAAGTGGAGGAGCAAAGCGGAGCCTTGAATTTTGGTCAAGTGCGAATGTGATTGAAAGTCAGAGCATTTTATAGAAATTCATAAACTTAAATTTGCAGATTAACAGATTAAGCTTGTAATGGTTTTTTTTTGTGATAGACTCAGAAATAGTCAATCTTCAAATTTATTTTGTTTATGTATATATCGTAAATTTTCGTAATTCTAGGTCAATGAAGTACTATTCATAAATATTTTGGGCGAATGAACAAATTTCGTATGAAATGATGTATAGATATAAGCTTGTAATGATTTTCTGTGATAGATAATAACTATAAATACCTATATATTTCTAATTTTCTGACATTTTCTTTTTGTAACTTCCTGCCAAGTTTCATAATTTTACTTCAACAAGATGTACCCTGTAGTCGAATTTGACCCAAAATGTGGTAAAAGCAAGCATAAACTAGCATTAGCGCTCGTTTTTTTTAAATTGTGTTGACTTATAAGATACACAAATAGATAGACGGACAACAAAGTAAAATTTAAATGGGTCCATTTTTCTTGTTCAGGTATATAATATGTATTCTAAAACAACAAACAATGTATTTTAAAAATGGATGTATATGGAGTATATATAAAGCAAAATGAAATATTTACAATTTTGAATAATATATTTATAATTTGCGATAGGTATTTACTTTCAGTTAATGCTTTAGTATTCCATTACTATAAATATATAATATATAATTTTCGATACAGAAATGACAAAGGTAAGGCCAATATATATATATATATATATATATATATATATATATATATATATATATATATATATATATATATATATATATATATATATATATATATATATATATATATATATATATATATATATATATATATATATACTTTTAAAATAATATTAAAATTTAAAGAGTATTATTGGTTGAAGGCGCTAATCTCAGGAGGATCTCAAAAAGCTTTTATACCATCTATATAAAACGAAATGTCTTTTCATCGAGAAAGGGATATAATATTACGTTAATCGTTTCAATGTAACCCTCTGTACCTGTGGTCAAAGCTACCTCGAGCTTTTAGTATGTGATATGTTAATTGTTCATTATTTTGATATGACCACGTTTACGTAGCCGCAAAAATAAAGCTACTTGTATCTTAAGAACGTTGCCATTTTACATTCTTGTGAAATTCATAAATACGTAACTTTGAGAGAGCGTGACTCCAGTCGCAAGATTTATGACGCTCGCGTACAGAGTTTTAAATACGTCTACTTAATTAATTCGTTTTTGACTTCAAGTCTAATAATTATTTTACATAACATTCCTCATGAAGCAGATTTATGTTTTGTACACACTTTGAGTAAATAATTCGGTGTTACTTTGTTATTTTTTTTATCAAGATTATAAAATTCGTTGAATGTTATTTAATTAAATTAAGAAAAATCTTTACCCTGTATCATTCATATAACAGAATAGACAGAGGGAACATAGTGTTAGGATATTCCATTGAAAGTTCCACTTTCTGTCCGATATTCGAGATTCGAGATTCTTACCAGAGAGAGCAAATAAAAAAATGCTTATTTCTAATAAATGCCATATAATGAATAATGTTTTACTAACGTATTTATTTGCAATAGGATATTTTTAAGATTTTGTAAATTTATATTTTCATATTTATTTATTTAGAATACTTCTAAATCAACCTCATTATGATTACTTTAAGAGTAATTGATTATCGTTATCACTTTTAGTAAGATTATGATTTGCGTCTTTACCAATTTCATAATTGTAATTCAACGAACAATATAACTCACAAAAGTTGACGGACACAAATTAGCGGGCGTATGTATTAATTTACTATGAAATGAACACATGTAACTTTCTTAAAGAATTTGGAGAGAACGCCAGTCTGGATATTTTTATTCATGTATAAGCTTTTTTCATTCTTTATATATAGCAGTTATCTATCTATCAATGTTATTTTGTGCTAGTTGACACTACTTTAGGAAGTTACGAAAAAAAACATAATAATTTAGTAGTAAATAAGTATAGAAGAAGCTTTTGGGTTTGGCGATAACCTAGTAATAAAAGCTTTTCAGTACTTTCCTAAATATTTACCCTCTTTATTGCGCAATATGGTGTTTATTCGGAGTACATCGTGAGGTGTGACAATGTTTTTCATCGCGCATACTCATGATACTACTCATGCACTTTTTTCTTAAAATTAAAAAAAAAAAATATTTATATTTATTTATTTTCGTATAAATATTAATTTGTTTTGTAAATATTATAGAAATGTGTCGACTATTACTTTGGCCAACCCACCGGCCAAGCTGATCTGAATAATGATGAGTATGATAGGTCTCAAAATACCTCCATCGATAAAGACGTATATATAATGGAAATTTTTTGGCAGTGCTGCCAAAAATTTTAATCTTAAAACATTATAAAATATTCATGATGTCTAATCTGTCTGTGTGTTGTCCTGCTTGCTCTGTTTATAGTGTGTTAGCTGTTCTTAGAGGTCAAGAACATAACAAAAAAAAAACACGATTATAATTTTAGAAACTAATTTTTAAAGGAAAAATTGCTTTGTTTTACGTTACAAGGTGTGTAGGACTTTTAATAAAATAAAAATATTATTAATTTATTAATAAGCAATCAAAGTAAGAAAGCCGGGTAGTCAGCGCTCATGACTTATTCGCCAACTAGTCGCCAACTACTATACTGGCCGGAGAGTCAGCATAACCGACTAGTCGGTACATCTCTGGTAAATGTATGTTTTTTTTTATTGACAATTTTAAGACTCAGAAATAATACCAATATGCTTCTTAAATAAACGCGTTGTGAGTTTTCAATTTAAAATTGGAAAATTGTGTAAGTAGCATTAAAATTTCCTTTTCTGTTAATAAAAGTCGATACGAAAACTGAAACAATTACACACAAATAAAATATATTTTTATTTATAATGGGAATGAGAATATGTCAAAAAATGGCAATATGGGCTTTATAGCTTGGTCTAACTTGGAATATATAACTGGGAGATAAATATCAATGTCAACCATTTGCCAAAAATTAAAAACAAGTACAATGTTGCTACTACTTTTATGATTTTATATAATAGGACGAGGAAGACAATGACGGCGGCATTTACAGGAACATTGGAGTCGATAAAATTTTAATTTGTACCACGAATTCGTAAGCAAATCTACAAGTACTATAATGCACAAATTCAATGTAAACCAAGAGATTTTTAAACACTATGTGTTAAGAAGGAAAAATGGGACTCTCTAAGAAACATGCACTCTGTGCTATATATAGCTCGAAGCTGGCGATATGACCTTTATTTGCCATACATTTTACACAAGCCACATAATAGCTTAAGATGTCGTGGGCCAACAAAGAATAATAAAGCTGTACTTTTTAATTTAGAAATATTTTACTACTTACTATGTTATATAAAACATAAATCAAAATGCCTCAATATAATATGAACAAACCTGACACTAGTTATACTAAATAAATTTAAAAAAATGTGTTGGCCTGGTCCAGGTAGGTGCTTTCGAAGCAGTGCCTAACTATACACCGCGTTTTGTCCTCTTACCAGAGTAAGGAAAATAAATAATTCAATTCCTAGAGTGAATCGAACCCACAACCGTTGCGTTATCAGTTATACACTGTGCCACTGCGCCACGACGGTATCTACTAAAAAAAACATTAATAATAAACAATATTTATACAAAAAGAAAGTAACGAATTTTTTAAAGGAATAAAATTAGTAAAACTACAGACACACACAGTGCACTTATATTAAATAAACCGCAATATTAATTAGTGTAAACATGTGTAAATAGTGTAAACATGCGTAAATATTTGAAATATTTTCAAATATTATTATATACCTATGAACTATGAAATACAACATAAAAGAAAAATCGTCCATTCTGAATTGGCTAACAAATCGCTTAACTTAGATACAAAATAATAAACGATTTAATTTACAACCTCCTTCAAAAATCATATAGCCGATTTGATGACATGCTTTTTAAAGTCAATAATAGAATTCGACGTAGCTTGAAGAGAATGTGTGACTTGACTTTGAGTGGTCATACCGCTGGAACGATTTCCAAGAGGAACGCGTTCAATTCCCGCTACTTTAAAATTTTTTGTTGTTGTTATACTAATCAAAACACAACGAAAATGTTGTAAATATTACGTACATGAAAATTTCTGAATTTAAGAACGTCACACGTATTTTGTCTACAAGAAAATAGTAGATAATAGTAGATATAAACAAGTGTTAATTGTATATATTATATGCAAATAGACGTATAGGTACATGTAATATAATAAAAGTAAGTTTTGTCAGTTTAAGAGGAACTTGGTGATGCAAAATAATATTAACATTATTTAATATGCTAGGACTATTTTACTTGAGCATTTCACGCACGTTTAGAGACCCACTTCTGAAAATAAATAAGGAAAAGGGTTCGGTATTTCATTCCCAGCCAATATCTTAAGAGGAGGCAAGGAAATGTACAAAATGGACTTTAAATATTTTGAAATTTAGTCTTAGACGTGTAAATATATTAAAAAAATTATATACAGATGTTAGCCATTATTGCGTTCTCATTTTCAAGTATTATTATGTCGAAGTCTAATTAAAATTATTTGCGGTAAAAGCATTAAGAAGTGTGTAATATATAATATTATGATATACCTTTATATATTAAAAATAGTGCTTCATTTTATATATTTAATAAGCATTTGACTGGCTTCTTATATAACAAAATGTAGATTGAGTTAAGTAGATCATTTGAATTTAATTCAATTTAAGCATCTATGAAATGGGATGTTTAACAACTATGAGTTCTTATATATATATTTAACTTAACTTTTACCCCGTTTTATCACCGTTATCAGTATTAATTGGTACTTTAATACTAAAGCAGTCTACTTAAGTCGACTGATTCATATAAGTGCTAATAGTCTTGTTTTGCTTTTTCAAACATATGTTAATTTGTATACCGATTAAAACGATGATGTACATTTAAGATCAAGATATACTTTAAGTTTAAATTATGGTATCGCATAAGTGACATTAGTGTCTTAGTTGATAGTAAATATCTTTAAGCCTGAAACCTTATATTCTGTAAAAGCTGATATAGATATGTACTTACATTTTCACTGCTTGTATGCAAGTGAATTTCATGTTTCTGTAAAATATGAGAACCTAATGGTTAAGAAGCTACGAGCTTCGTGCATCGCTACATATTTTAAAGCCATATTGCAATGCACACATGTTTTAGGGTAAACATCTTAAACAATAAACCTCACATTTTAACTTTTAGCTTAGCTTTCTAATATATTTGAAACATTTTTAGAAAGAAAATCCAAATATAACTCAGATAGCGCAATTATACACTCATTGACTATAAGTGGCAATGTTGTGACCTTAAGTCTAATATTTAAAAATAATATAATGATCACTTTTTGTTATTTTCATATATTTTTGTGGTAAAACTGAGGATCCAATCCAAGATTTGAAATATCTCACGAAGAACCATTAAATGTTAAATTACTTTAATACGATGAACATTTTCAACTGACATTATGATATATAATATTAAGGATCTGAAACACCTGATGTAAAACCAAAATACATAATATAAGTCTCACGAATCACAATGAAAAAGGATAGCAAACCGTAGGATGGCAAGTATCACAAAGTCCACGCCAACAAAGTTGCAGCGCGTCGGGGCGCCACAGGGCGTCCACTAGTAAGCTAGAAAAATGCATAGCTTATCAATAATTTCTCGCTGCATCCCGTTTATATACCTTATTATAACTATCCCGAACCTATTGTAAATACATTTCGTTTTCTTCGTCACCGTATATATTTATTAAGATCAAAAAATATATTAAATTTAAAAAATAACTTGGTTACAGATCACGTAATAATATGGACGACACTTCGATTGAAAGTAAGAAGGAATTGAATTGAAAAATTATGAGAGTGTTTCTAACCGGATATATAAAAATTGGCGTATCTATTTAAATCCTAAATTGCAATAATAGCCAGAGAAAGCGTATTAAAGGTATTATAACGGATTTATGTTTGATACTTAAACGGAAATTACGAGTTTTCCGCAGTGCGGTGTGTTCAGTTGCTGAATAATCTCCGTCTTGTCACCGCATACGTCCTTATTACGAATGCTCAAGTGCCTTAATATTAGACAAAATGTAAAGTTACTATGGCATGGCATAGTTGGTAGTTGGCAGGGAGTAAAAAAAATGTTATCTATATATTAATACGTGAAGCAAATACTTTGGACCCTGGGACCTTTGGAAGTATGAAATTTGGCACTTATACGCTACTTATACATATTACATGCACTTATACATATTACATGCACTTATACATACAACGGTAATATTTTTCATTAATAAATAATAATGCTTATAAAGTACATTAAAGCAATAAATAAAACATTACACACACTACCATATGTTTGACAATATAAATTTTGTATAAAATGACGTACACGTTGCTATGGCAACGCGTATTTCACGCGTCAACGGGTCCTCTAGCAATCTAAATTATTCTCCTGTCTGATTGTCAAATTTCGTCTTGGATATTTTCACTTGTTATCTGATGAGGAGACAAAGGCAAACGGATTATTGCACCATTACTGATTTTCAGTAAAATCTGTGTGAAAGATGATAAAAATAAAAATGTTGATAATATTGAACAAATATTCTGATGAAAAAATGTCGTCAAAAAAAGGCATAAATAGGGATAGGGTGAGTTCGCCATTAAAAAGAGTATGTAAAGTAATTTTTCAAGCATTCTAACTTAACGAATAGAAGATATTTTATTAATTATATCGAAATAAATTCTAGAAAAGGGTAGATGTTTACATAAACACTTTTTATTATACATTTATAGGCGTAATATTATTAATTAATCTAAACAAATAAAATAACTTTACATTTTTATGAATAATTGAAAAAAAACATTCAGCCGTAAATTTACAGGGCCCATAATGACAACAATACCATCAATCTATATAAATAAGCAGATTCATAAGCATGCGTTGAAGTTACATTATTAGCCAAATTAGGTGTCTTGAACTTTGAATGAGCTATATTTTCCGTGCTAATTTCATCAAGTTAATGGTAAAACTTCGCTGAATCGATTTTGTTTACTTATTTACATGTACGAAATATAAGCTTAGCTTCAACACATTTTCTATTGAGACGAACAATGTTAAATTTAAATTATAGAGATATTGCTTTGATTTTGAAAGTAAAAATATTTTAAAATATTAGAATACTGCTCGCTCGCTTCGCTCCTTGTTTACTATTAGGTTAAGGGCGGGCGGCGGCACGTTAGGGGCACACAGACAAATAGAACCTCAAGACACTCCGTTCTCCGCTTTTGAGATTGGACATTGTGTATTTTGTATACGCAATTAAATACAAATTATTCAGCAATTAAATTAATTTTATTTGATTTCTCTCTCTCTGGAAGTGGGTGTTGAACTTATAATTGCCGTTACCAGTCAGACTCAATGCTATTTTAACACTACTAAATAAAAAAAATAATAAGCTTTGAAAATCAATATTTCTTTTAATTTATAAAAATGCAGTTACAAAGTAACATATGACAATAGCTTACCGAAATTGAATCTATAGTTCCGATGAAATATTATAAATAGTTTATATTTATAATATTTCATCGGAACTATAGATTCAATTTCGGTAAGCTATTGTCATATGTTACTTTGTAAGTGCATTTTTATAAATTAAAAGAACACTTAACACAACACACAATTAACACTTGTGTAATAAATATAAAGTAACACTTGTGTGTTTTTTCACATGAATTCTATAAAGTTACCTCTTTTTTGCCGTACAATCTCTTGTGTTCTCCATACAACGTGACATTGGCCTTTTGGACAGGCACGCTGGAAATGTCAATGGATGTAATTGGTGGCTCCTGAAATCTTCTCTGTAGCCATAGCACAAAAACGGGTCACGTATATATCAATTAAAAACTAACTTAAATAGAACGTGCGTGCTCTTGCATATACCTGAAAATAGATTGTAATTGCAATAATCTTTTTTACACTATATTTCACTTGGACTATTAAGAAATAACTCTACCTTCAGAATAAGTCGTCACCTTCTAAATCTGCACAATCGTCGCACTGTCAGGGACAAGAATTTCATTTCGTCTATAACAGCCGTAATTGCAGTACGTAATTTGTGCCCCAGAGTGAAGCAACTTTTTATAGTGCACAATCTTCCATCTCTTTTGATCCCTCGACATATACCATTGCATTGTCACCATAAGATAAACTGGAATAAATAAGTTGTAGATGTTGAATAAATAATACTAAAATTTAACGTACCGTAGGTATTTCATTTTAAGCTCCTTTCATTACTAAAATAAAACATGATATTAACATGTCAATATTAAATTCTGCAAATTCCTAGAATCATCTTTAATGAAGCCGAATTCCATTTTTATTGTAAAAATGCTATTATTTGTACAGGGAAATATTGTAAACACTACAATATGTTAACTTCAAATAAGTTGTTGACAAAAACATTGCAATGTAAGAAGGAATTGAGTTGAATTTTGATATTTTTAACATTTTAGTCACTTATTGTTCACAAAAAGTATTTTTACGTATTCCATATTGTATCTCGTTTATAAAGAATAGTTAAATCTGTGCTATCATTTGCACTACTAAGAAAAACGATACTTTGTATATCTGATTTATACCTTTTTTATAGAGTTAAAGGGTATACCATCAATACAGATCAGTCGATCAGCTAAACAGAAAGAATATTTTTAAAACAACATTGGATCTATATAAATTTATTAAATTAAATATTCACATTTATGTAATACTAGCTGCGCCCGCAATTTCCTTTTTTTATTTATTTTTTGTTGGAAAGACGAGGCATGCGATCGGGTCACCTAAGGGTAAGTGATCATCGATACCAGCGTTGCTGGCCTTTAAGTTGGAAGTATCTGAACCTGGAAACACTGCCGCCGGCAGGCTATTCTACAGTTGTGTAGTACTTCGTAAAAAGTTCCGCACCGCACAGTACTGGACAGGCTGGCATAATATTTCAGTTTGTATCGTACTTTGTCTACATGTGAAAGTAAATTTGAGGCTTCAGCTAATTTAATAAAAATAGTTATTGTGCAGGTATTTTGTTGTACAAAATAATTTTAATTGATATCACTTTTTAGTTATGAGCCCATGGAAATAAAAGAAACCTCAAATGTTAAGCTATTAAAATGCAATAGTGAAAACTGCAATTAAATCGGTTAAGCCGTTGCTGAGATTAGCATGCACAAGCTCAAAGACAAATATTTCAAAAATAACTATTTTGGGTTCTATTATATTGAAGAATGTCACCAATAATAGCTTCTTTTACATATCTTCCATGTCGAAACAGCAATCAGTTGTATTGTAGTAGAAAGCACAAATAAAATACAACCCGCACAAAATATAAGTGATATTTAAAACAACATTCAGCTCTTATCTACAATACGCATTTAGAACGTTTACTATTACATAAATAGAGTGAATCAAAATGTCTCTCTACAAGTGCAAACTATTTCACAAAGCTCACATTTAGCTTTGTGTTTCCAGTTTACTATGCGGGTAAAGACTCGTTAAGTGTATTGTCAACTTGTTTGCAGAAGTATTGATTTGCATCGCTACTTGTACCTAATATTATGTCGTGACTCGTGGAATACAACATGAATTTTTATCAGAGTTATGCACTTTTAAAATTATTCTATATTTTTGAAAAAAAAAATGTATTTAATATTTTTTAAATTAATTCTTCATTTTACAAGCTAATTATTTTTATTAAAGCATAGCATTTTCAACGTATTTTTTTTTCAAGAACTACATTAATATTTATATTAAAAACCGAAATGTTATTATCTGTGACTGCATATAAACCGCTCAAAGATATTTTATTTAATATAACTATTTTCATTAAAATTAATCTACTCGTATAATACAAACCTGTATCTACATCCTGTACCTGCCTGATATAAAATGGTGTAGGTGCCTGAAATACAACTCACAGCCCAAGCCATTGAACCTAGAAGCTTTGTATAGCGAAAATGAGCATTAAGTAAGGAAATTCAGAAAATCTTTTCCTTAGGGAGTATAGGAATAAAAATTTGTATGATGTATTACTCTACTACAAGATAGATTCGTGTAATTTCATTTAATTAAAACTCTTAGAAAAACTAAATTAAGTATTTCTTGTGTTCATTTAATTTTTACCATAGGAATTATGTCGTGGGAAAAACGAAAATAGGAAAAGTGGTTTCAGGCAAATATAAATTTAACACTTATGTTTATAAAACACTTATACTCGTTTACATTAACATTTAATATTTTGAAAATAATATTAAGCATCTGTATTTATACAGTCTAAAATAGTTTTTTTTTTTAATTTAAAGTAGTAATATTTTTTTAGCTGAATTTATGAATTTAAATTATGCTACGAATAAGGCGATAGTTCATAAAAGTACATTATGTAAAGTATGCACGCGAACGAAAACATACAAAATAATGTTGAGTACACTTTAGACTATATCTTTTACAGAAGGAAATTAATGAATAAAGTTGTAGCATTTTCTTACTGGTAATAAATAATTGTAGAGTAGGTAGTTTTTCGTGTTAGATATAGAAGTAGACCAAGTTTTATTAAGAGAAGATTGTTCTTAGTAGTTAAAGTATTTATAAATTTCGATCTTATAACACAACTATATAAAGAACAGATTATCTTAAATCTATGTTTAAGTATATTTATCTCAATTCAATTTCAATATAAAAAGCAGCAGATTTTATAATTTTATAGCAATTTCTCACTATAGTTCTGTACTTATATACCTAATACGTATTATGTGAAGCTCACATAAAAGTTACGGTTACGATAGCGTATACACCTAGACTTTTGCCAAAATTCGCTAAAGTGAAAGGTTGCGATGATTTTCTAATAGATTATCCAATAAACCATAAGTAACTATATGTCGCATTAAACAGAACATAGAGACAGGGCCCGAAGAAGAAACCTAGCTAGCATACTAGCTAGCTGCTAGCTAGCATACTTACGTTGGAGTTATTCTAGTTCATTTTTATTTATCCACTTATTTTGTTTTCCGTTCCCCGCAACGAATGAGGTGTCAACGGGGAATGGTGTGTCACACTAGGTTCCTACAGTTCCTACCATGTGCGGGATACAGCGTGAAGCTAATTTAATTTTTTTATTTTCTTTTAATTGACAACTCTAAGAAATTAGTGTCAAGACAGCAGTCCAATATTGTCAAATTTGCTGAAATGTGGGCCGAAACGTCTAAGAACTGAACTCAGCTATGCTGAGTGTGAGTCTCAAAGGCGGGAAAATCATGTAAATAAAATCATTCCTCCGAATAGGGAAAGGTGTCCTTTAACACTAGGTTCCTTTATCCTAAGGTTTCCTCTGCCTACCCTGCTATGAGCGGGATACAGCGTGAAGCTAAAAAAATTCTTCGAACCAAGATACCGCTATACGCTGCCAAAGTCAGTACGTCCTATATATATATATGTAGATCACATAAGTCTGTTTATTCAATGAGCCACGGTAATTTCAAAGTGAAATTAAAATTTGATTTACATCGTACACATTGGAATATCATTATCCTTAACACACAACAAAATTCATTAGTACCTCTTTTATTTATTAAATTTGCCACTCATTAATATGCCCGATACTGACAATTGTTGGTTTGTTTATTCTAATTACATTTGTATGAACAAATAAATATACGCAATATAACGACAGTATATGGAGCATGTGATTGTATACAATACTAACATTCTAAATGTTTATATTCCCATATATTTGGAAATACTACATTTACTACATGTATATTTAGAAGCGTATACAAGTTTTACGTATCGGGTCTAAAGACCAGGCCTCTTGGCAACAGTCCTGACGCTTTAGCCAATTAAGATCATCTTTCGTGTGTCTTCTGTTCTTATCGAGCTAGTCTTATACATTTATTATCATTTACTTTATTACTTAAAATATATAAATATAACACAACTGAATTGAAAATGAATATATATTACAACTGTTATTAACATTACTGAATTATTAATAATGTAATTAGCGAATGAATTCTTGGCTATTTTGCTTGTTAGTTACATGTTTTGCATGAAATAATTTCTGACCAATTCTAATAATAAAAGAGCTAATCTAAAAGCTGATGGAAATTTACATAAATATGTCATTGTTTCTATTTTTAAAACTGAAGCTAGCATATTACTTAAAAAATAAAGTTATTTATGTAATCAAAAATGTACACTACTATAGATATAGTCCTAGATAATAATTACTTGTAGACATTTACCATAGTAATTACTAGTTGAGACCCTATTCGATCAAACACACGTAAAATTAATCAATTAATTTTTAATTGATTGTATTCAGATTGTAGTTGACTCTTGTTCTTTGTGGTGAGTCAATTATTTAAATTTAGCTTTTATTTTAATAGTTAATTCACAATAAAGTGTTTAATTTTAATATATTTAATTTTTCATAGATAGTCTGTCCTATGGTAAATTCCGTTTATTCCGTTCTCCACTTTCCAACTACTCGAGACATTGCTTGTTAAGGGGCAGAATCCGATGAAGTTTATTTTATATAAGATTCATTTATTTAATTTACTTTTAAGCTCATTTAATTTATTGACAAAGTATAAGAGTTGAGCGTTCTATTTTTTTTCTAAGGAGTTTTGACCCTTAATATTTATGTTTCTATACGCTAATTTTGTTTCCCCAGTCAATGATTGCAAAGTAGAACCTCCAAACCAAAATGCAATTTCCCATAATTTATCTAAGCCAGATAAGGATAAACAGAGATTCATTCTATCCCATTAACTCAATGGGCCCCATAAACTGTATAATAACAGTTAATAAATTATCCACAAAGGATACTATAACTAAAGGTGACCTTTCTTGTAGTGTGTCACATACCCATTTGTATAAATTATTATTAATAGTTAAACGCCCTTTTGACGCATTTATGATATAGAGTCTTTTCGACTATCTGCAATACAAATAGTCAAGAAGTTGCAAGTTCGAATATAATCATAAGTGAAATGTTTACAGTGATAAAAAAAAAATCTCAATTTAACATATGTACTCGTAGCAACAGAATGTACCTAATATCGTATTTTGCTTTTCCTTTTATTGTTCTTAACATCAACTGCACATTGCAAGGCATGCCAGTAACAAGATTATATCAATAAAAATATTTTTTATTATTTATTTACTTAATATTAATTAAAAATATTACCATTTATTTGTATTTCTTGAGTTGACATCGAAAAACATCCTTATTCGTGTAATCTTTTATGAATTTATTTTTATTTATGCAAAACTTTAAAGAGATCACACGAAATATAAAACGCTATTCTTATCTACCACAAAGCTCAGTCAAGAAAATCTTAGCTTTTGTAAATAAACAGACTGAATCAAAGTATCTCAGTGTGAGAGTGCAAACTGCTCCCACAAAGCTGTGTCCACATTTAGTTTTGTGTTGCCAGTTTACAGTACTGGTGAAGTCTTGTTTACTCTCGGATGACGAGGTCCGACGTTAAACGATGCTTTTCTAAAGCGCGCAAGTGTTCCGCTACTTTAATGCCACGGTTGAATTTTAAAATCTTGTTTTTTTTTTTTTAATTAAAAGAAATATGATATATATTCCTGACATCGCGATGTCATGCATTAGGCTGGTATATTACTGTAATCGCTATGACTGTGGGCTTGTTACAAAATGTGTAAGTTGGAGAGACTAGAAAAATCTAGAAACTGGCTCACTGGAAATCTGGCTACTCTGCTATACGCAGAAATATATGAATGAAAAAAATATGCTTACTGTGTATTTAAATAAGAAAATCGTTATAAGCGGGGCAAAACATGAAACCAAAAATGAATTTACTCCTATATTAATTGACGGGCATGTCTCACAACCAGAATTTATAATTCTAAGTATGTACTTACAATATAAATGCAAGTTAATATAGAATGTTACTATGAAAGCTCTTGTTTTTAGTAGCATTTTTTAATTTTATGTATTGGAACGTTTAATTTTTTTTTAAATATATAGGTATATCATAAAAATATTTGTGATCGATTAATATTTTCAACATTCAGGTTGAACTTAGACAGGTGAAAAGCCTTCACAGCTGTAATAGCGCACTTGTTATATGTGCATAATATTCGGTGGTTCAATTTCGCATGGCAAAATATTTGTCTATATGAGTGGTAAATTGAGATTGGTGATAATGAAATATGTGTATTATAATAATAAAGTATGTTATTTCTGAAATTTATTTTACAGGTTTTAATTTACTCGTAAATTTAATTTACCTGTTAGATTTTTTCAAAATAAATTTCTGATTTAAATTAATTTGTGTTTATTCAGAACCCATGCGAGTACATGCCTCCTCCAACTCCTTTTAGTTTTATTCTTTCTTGTGGGGTCTTTTTCGTGGAGTGTTTTGCAGGATTGTATTGCAGGATTTCAAGGCATCCCATATTTATATTTAGGTGTGAGTGATAGTATCAAAGGTTGTCTTAGTTGTGGCCTCTTTTTCGGTACAGGTACTGCCTTTTGTGATTTTTTCGTCAGGTAGATTTTTATATAATTGTTTATAGAAATAATTAACATATGATATATATCATATATAATGTGCTGATTATTTTTAGTGTTTTAATCTATCGTGTTCTTCTATCTAGTTTTTGTTTATTCTTGAACATTTTTTTGGTTCTTATCCAGGTTTTATGTATCCTTAAATCTTGGAATCGTCTTCTTGCGCTTCTAAACGTTTCGAAGTTTTTGTCTAATATAGTCGGGGAATTTTTAATTTCACATCCACATCTTCTTACCTATACTAGGTCAACTATGTCATGGTTCAGCTTTCCAAGTGCCTGTATTAGCTCTATAAATCGTAGAGTGATTTACTTTAAGGGTTAAAATTTTAAAAATTTTAGATTTCCGATTTCATTTTCTTGGTTTTCGTTACTTTTGTTTTCATTGTCTTTGTTTTTCTTCTATTGTATTGGAGGGTTTTTTATTGTACCGTTGTTGATGTTATTTTAGTTGGTGGTTGTATATATAACGTGATATATATATAGCGTGATTCACCAGTAAACACGTAAAATTTGTCGTAAATTGGGGGAACCCAATGTCTTGATATTAAATTCTCACTACTTACCTTGTCATGCGGGAAAATAATGAAGAACTGTTTTTTTATGAAGAGTTTAACTACTTTCGTAAGCATTCACTGTATTTTTATTTTAGTTAGTACAAAATTAATTATAGATATATCATAAAACAAAACTTTAAACTTATATAGATGAAAAATTTTGTACAAAATTTTATTGCAAAACTGTCTACATGCACAAATTTAGGTGTGTTAAGATATATTACTTTTACTTTCCATTGACTACTTACGGCACTTAATCACGAACCCTCGATGCGCAAGTCTGACCTGTGCTTCACGATTTATTTTTTCAGGTATAACATAGTTTTTTTATTATTTCTGTTGTAGCGGAACACAACGCCGCGCTTTGTTTCTATAAGATTATTAAATTAAAAATACCGTTTGTAAATATGTTTGTTTATTCGTCAAAATATGATTGTTAGGTTGTGTTGTTATATATACCTAATTAATCATAAGTTGTATATTTGTGTCGTCTTGCTGTCTATGTATATACATCGATATACACATAGTGGCTAAGGAAACATAGCGAATAAGTTACGGAAACAATTGGTTTCCCGAATTCTACTCAGGTGAGAATTAAGTTATATCTCGCTTGACAGCAGCAAATTAGTATAACATTGCTTTGGTGATCAGACTCGTCCGAACTTTTGTTAGAAAATAAATAAAACCTGGTAGTTTTTACGTACAAGAGTACTCAATATCAAAATAAAAAGGTAAATAAGTAAGTATAGTAATTTATCATACAAATTTAATTCGCTTAAATCCACTCTAATGCAGTTTTTTAATGTAGAATTAAATAAAAAAAACAATTTCTCCTCGACCTGTCGCTGTAAGTTTCTCAAGACTGACATTTTTTTGTAACTAGACGATTCAAAACTGCATTAGGTCATTACTTATTGCAAAAATAATATATTTTTTTCTTACGGTTTTGATTTTATAGATTACTTGTAAAATGTGTAAAATTTTATATCAAATTTCTTTAGAATCATTGTCATCATAGAAGATCAAGGTCCAATATTCTTAAAGGAGTCCTAGTTATTATCACGTGAGCTTGGAATATTACACATAAACATTTGAATTCGTTTTGCTGTTTACACAAGGAGGGCTAACAGTATACTTCGGCCACAGTGATGTCAAGAGGCACTTGTACACCGGATCGTGTTCTATCTTGTTTATGCTCTGAAATGGAGCATATTGCAGCCTGCCTTGTGCCGCTACTTTGAAAACTATACCTAAAGCGTTGACCTCTGCACTATTCATTCTTCATTCAACGAATGGTTTTCTTATTTGAAGAGCATGCAAAAGTTTCCTTTGATAATATCTTGTATTGTATGTTTCTGAGTGAACGAGGTCGACCGATATTATTAACAATGTATATAAAAAATCATTAATTGGGTTGGGTACTATATCAATTTATTTATAATTTATTAAATTAATTTGTTTTGAAATTGGGTCGTTTATAAAATTCTAAGAACATATAGTTTATATTAAAATATATAAGGCTACTTTAATTGTTATTGTGCATATCCACGAATAAAGAGATAAAATAAAAACCATGTCAGGCTACCAAATTAAATTTTTCTGATACGTCGAATGCTTCACACGTAAATTGACAGAGAAAAATAATTGAGTTCGATGAAAAACATGCAATTTTTTTAATTAATAAACGCAGTATATATCTCATTTTTGCTTTTCTGTAGAGCATTGCATGAATACGTCTCGTTCTATCGATACATTTTAAGTAGCAAGCGGAAATCATGAGGGCACTTATATTATGTAAAAAATAAATTATCCATATTGTTTTGTTTCATATTGAACTTTACATTTATAAAGAATAATAATAACTTCAACTTTGATTACGTCAAGATATGGTTAAAATGCGTCAAAGATATACTATAAGTATAGATCGATTCGGGGAAAAATAAGCAAAAAATAACAAAATATTTTATATTATCAAAATTTCAAGTCAAAAATAAATTCAAAATCAAAATAAGCATAGCATAATGTACTATTAGTAACCTGTTTTATTATAATAATTATGAATCTAAAATAATTCACTATGCTTTTCTATCTTACAAAAAGAAGTGGCATGTTTTTGAACGAAAATACTCTAATTATTATTATTGTTATATTATATTGCACACCTAAATCTACAGGGGTATAATTAAATAATAAAACTTTTCCTAGAAGGTGGAAAACTGATTACTATCTCCATGTGCACTGTAGAAATTTTCTGTGGTCAAAGGTCAAAGAGGTCAAAGATCACTGGTGTGATCTGCAAATTATAGCAGAATACCACCTAAACTCAGTGGACTGATAAACAATAGCATGATCGGACCAGTTCAAAGTCATTGGAGGTAGATGTAAAGAATTTCATGGTGTACATAAATCATAAAAATTGATTTTGGGGTCACCCTTCAGATCTGCGAGGTGTATTTTCATATTATTCATATTGTTCTATATTATACTATTTGAACAATAACAGCTAATATTACAAAAGATAAAATAAAGACGGATTTAGGTCTGAACAAACGTGAAATAGAAGAGTATTTATATAGACAGCTTTGTTCCTTTAGTTGTTGCAATTCTTATTACTTGTATCCCATTAAGTAACTACTGTGTTTCTTAAGCCGGAAAAAGAAAAATGTTTAACCAATTCTCTTTTATTTCTCTGCGACATTGGAAAAGCAAGAGCGACTTAATCCGATGTGCCGCGACTGTGCAAAGGAAAATGCACTTGAGGCAGTTAGGTAATACTAATTTAGTAAGACGTCGTGCCACATGTTGTAATCTGTACAATTGGCTTATATAAAATTTACAATATACAAAACGTATAAGGTTTACATTGTTAGTGAAATATTTATAATAATAATCAATATATGTACGCTACGATGGTGCTATCGTTACGCAGAGATACGGTTGTTCATCTGACGTTTATAATATTATAGTCGTGAGTTCGATTCAGGGTCTAGGGGAATGAATTATTTAACTTCCCTGTTCAGGTCAGACACAATACTGCGGCATTGAATTTCAGCACTCTCACGCAATGCCTCGAATTCGGTTGAAAAGGCGGAGAACGAAGAGTACTAACTTTATGTTTTCTCTGCTTTTCCTGCTGCATGTGCGATGAACCTGAAAAAATAATATATACTTTTAACAGTTAGTATAAAATAACCAGGTTTTTACTTATTTTTCCCTTAAGTAACATTAAAATATTCTTTGACGAGAAATCAATCCCACATAAGCCGCTTTGAATTCATTATTTAACGCAAGCGTAAAGCGTACAGCACGAAAAAACAATGAACAAATGCTATACAAACATGTTAATCATGAAACAACAGCGTCATTGCTGGAGATTAGACTGAAAGATAAATTACACTCAGAATATTTGGTTGAGTTATTACTATACATACAAAATTCACTACAATTAATAAAAGAAAGAAAATTAAGGAATTTAGGGCATATAAATTTTAGTAATGTTACTTTTGAATCCGTCTTTTAACATATAATAACCTAGTGTTATATAATGATTATGTACCTATGTATGTAACATAGCAAAATGATATGCTATCATATTATGTCCGTATGTGTGTTTTAATTTGTTATCGAAATGAAAATGAGATGATTTTGATTTTAAATTTTAGACTTTTGATTTTTGATAAAAATATATTTTCAAATGTTCTATACCATACATTGAGGTAATACATAAATAATACATTATGCAAGAATTCTTACACAAAACGATTATGGAATCAACAGTGGTATAGTTAATATAAAAACTATTGGATTATATTTACAATATTTTGTTAAGGCAACTTAAGCTTAAAATAATATTAGCGAGGCAGTGTACTCGACAGTTTATTCTTTATAAAATAAGTGAGGGAGGAACTCCTACAGTAAATAGCTAAGTAACACACTAAGTCCTTATAAATTTAATATAATCTAATAATAAATTATATTTTCATATCATGACGTAGCTATTTTCATGAGAAAACTAAGGAACTTTATATTCTTCAGTTACAAAAAACTTAAAGTCACCTTATGTAGAAATAATTCGAAAAGTTTATAAATTTTCCTTAATAAAGTTTTGACATCATTTAAAAGAGAGAGGCTTTTATAGAAAGTTAGTGTTGTCCGTGTTGAATTAAACTTTTGGTACTTTAACTAGAAATCTGTTTCTCTATGCATGGCTACGAAAGTGTGGCTTTATTGTTCTCAAAGCAAAACGTGTTCACATTTTTGCTAATTTTATTGCTCTATTTGAACCAAGTTTCTTTTAAAACATTTCCTGCGGACGCTAATTAGGGTACACCAAATAAGTGATTTAATAAAAAAAAATGCATAATTAAGTAAGAGTGCGACGAGTTGAGCTCGGTGTATTCAGAGGGCATTATGAAGGCAAACTGTCTATTGTCAGAGCTCTCCAAAATCTCAACGAGGTACTATTTTATGTATCCAGCTTAAGCAAGTACGACTCAGTTTCGTCTGTTTAAATAATTTAATTGTGAACGTGTTGTGAGTTACCTAATTATGTAATTATACTGTAATTTGGTTACTAACTGATAGCATATTACATATATATGTTTTATATGTATTGTTATATCATATATCAGTGTATTAATGCAAGTAGGCTTAGCAATAAAGTAATATTAACATAGTATCGATACTCACCCGAATGTATTCTTTTAACAATATATCGCACATTCAAGGTTTACTGGAAGAGATCTGGACGATCGTTTAGAAATAAATGACTACAATTTTTTCTATGACATCATCATCAGTATCTCTATTTTTTGTTATGTGGAACATAAATATTAAAAAGTCACTCTACTAGTTATATACTTATATAACTTATTAAATTTTATTTAAATTATAATTTATTTATTCCGTCCAATATTAAATTATCAATCCCAGAAAATATGGTCATGTTCTGCAATAAAGGAACTCCTGAAAACCCATTTTATGAACTAATAAAATACCGACGGTGTTGTTTAAAGTTCTGGGGCCATAATGAATTAAAATACTTCTGAATGCCGGTCGTTTACCAAAAGTTGATGTACTTAAACAAATGCCTGTCCAAAACAGGGCCATAATCATACATTTAATGGTTTCTATAAAGATCTCATAAAGTAGTAGCTGCAAAGCCCTTCTATTCTTAATACTCAACTTCCTACCTTTCAGAACTGAAATTTTGAATATGTTCTGCACCTAGACTTTTTATCCGACTTTTTTAAATTTATTTTTAATTGACCTCAAAAAAGAAAGAAGCTTATATTCGAAGCTACCTATATTTTGTATGCAAGCCCATCAATGGAATTTCTCATTCATTTGTGAACTGATTTTAATATTTTTATTACGTTTGAAAGAGCGTTCTTCCGTGGTAGTTCCAGTTTTAGGGTTCTGGTCCCAACTTGGGTTACTATCTACTATCTATCTAATCTATCTATTTAACTATCCGTAGGTTCCTCTGTCCCAGAGGAATTTAAGGAAACCTTCGTTTCATAGTTGCCGTACCTATGTTTCATAATTGACGGAAGGTAAAATTAACTTAACTTCTGTCGTAACTTGTCTTCTATCTTTGTGCTGTCGTGCTTTGTGCTTTGTGTAGTTTGTGTATGTAAATAAGTATGTAAGTTATAACCGGATTCAACAAGATGTATGCTTTTGGCGCATATAGATATGTATATACATTATACTTTTATCTCTATACCTGCTTATTGTTAAACACCTGTTAAACACCATACTCAAATTGGCGTCGGCTATATCAATAATTTAGTTTATCGCTGTTTGATTGTCTATATATTATGCTTATAGGTAATTAACATATAATTTCCTACTTTTTAGGCCCTATTTAAGTTTGTACATGTAGCTAGGTATAATTTATTTTAATAAAATAACTTTATGAAACGTATTATCATTATAAAGTATTTAAAAGTGGATAATATATGCTTCTTTTAATTTTTGACGCCATTTAAGCTCGAACTACTCAATTAAGTCGTTCAATCTCGACACGAAGAAGCTTTATAGTATTTTGAGCAAAACTTAAACTTAAATAGAAATGTGTTGAATTCTATATTCACAAGTTACATATTATATTCATGAATATTGAGATTAATAAAATATCATATATATTTTAATATATATTTTTCATGGCAGTTAAGCACATAATATATTTATATTGTTTCAAAATTTAAGCTGATATTTGACTTTCGATGGAAAGACATCTTGTAGCTTTAAATCAACCGAATACATTAAAATACAAAACAAAAAACTATGGAATAATTAGTTCTGAAATTCACTTTTAACAACGCGCTCGAAATTTTACGAGACCGTATTGGCGTGCTCGTTGACCTCTTTTTATCTTTTCGTTACTAGCCATAAAAAATTGGGAACCCGTGTATGAATATTTAACTTGAGTCCAGGCTGTAGCCTTAAATAAGGGTCATTTCTATAAATAGTGCTATTTTTTTTGTGTACATTAAGGTGATTTAAGAGGGTGGGCTTGTGGACAGTTACAACGTTTCTGCATTTACCCCAATATAGGCAGTGATTAAGCAGACAATCGAAACAGGATGAGGAGCGACCCGTTAATTCACTTATGCTGTTTTAAGGTTCCGTTAGGAAATTAGTTAATTGAAGGTAAATACAGCTAATTTTATCCGTTTCAAAAGATTTTATTAATATTTTGATTGGGTATGGTTTCAAATATAAAAATAAAGGTGCATTAAATTGTAAATTATTAACAGTCTTGAACATGAAATAAAGGCCCAACGTATAGTGGAAGTAATAAATGAACTTATTTTAACCAATTCAATGTACGTTGTACGCCACCACGAAACGATAATTACACAATAAATAACTCTGATTAATGTTTCGATAAGAGCAGAGTAAATGAACAGTAATAAAAATTTCCGATGTATCCATAAGTTTTTATTAATTATATTATTTACAAAATATGTTACAAATTGATATACACATTTTAAGCCACTTGTTAGTGAATCTGGTGTGAAATAATATAATACTGTTATTTTTATGCTTTACAACGGCCTCCTAACTTTTTTTTTATCTTCTAACATCAGTATTTCATATATTTATGCTTTCCAAGTGGTTTACATTATCATCATAATCATCATAATCAGCCTATATAAGTCCACTGCTGGACGTAGGCCTCCCCCAGGTTACGCCATAAGGCACGATCTTTCGTTTTTGCCATCCAGTCACTACCAGCCGCCTTTTTGATATCATTTGTCCATCTGGCCGGATCTTTTACATTATATGTAACATTAATTCAGTCAACTTCAGTCAGTTCATTTTAATTCTTTTTGGAACTCTTTACCAAGTCTCTAATTAAAAGGAACTTCATCCTTTAGAAAATTTGTGCGGAGATAAAAGTCCATTACAGATAGGTATTCTAAGGGGTTAGAGAAAACAAAATAGCCACTTCATTCCTCACTTTCCGCCCAATTTTGAGACATTGCGTGTTGAGTGAGTTGAGTTCCGCAACACCGCGCTTCGGCTTGTTGCATGAGGAAACTTGGCGAGCAAATGAAAGGATTCATGATCCTTGAGTGGGAATGGCGTCTTCAACCGTCACATTTACAGTCAGGCGGTGATCCATGCCTGCCTCGACGTTGGAGAAAACAATTCGTTTTAATTTATGATGTTATATTAGAATATTGAGAACTATACAAGGGCTATAGAGTTTGTGTGATCTGAGTACTGAGTTATTGAATACAGTGGGATCAGTTAAGGTTGTCGAGAACTCTGCATTGGTTTCACCAACCGAGAACTTTGTGAGCAGTCACGTAGCGGCGGCAATCGGCATCTTTCGAGCATGTTAATTAATTATTTATTAAAGTTAATATTCGACATAAAAATATTATCAAAAAAAACTCTATTTCTTAAAACCATATATCTAAGTAATAAATAAAATATTATGAATACTTATTATGAACAATAATATGAATACTTTTTATGTAGATCTTCCCATTTATGGCTACATATACTACTTATTCAGTTTCTTAAGTTCCAGTAAAATCAATATACTTCTTTCCGTATATCAGGGTAGGCACAGAGAACTTCCTCTCGATTTCAAATATTACGTGTTGTATACAAAAAAACATCGAACATAATCTATAAACGAATATGAAAATGTAGCTTACGATCAACATTTTACACTCGAACTAACGAAAGGTGTTCAAACCTTTACGATTCAATGAATCAATAACTTTTTTTCACCTATGTGAATCTTTTTTATATTTAAAGGGCAAGATAGCCAGGATCTAATGATGAATCGCTTCGCTTTCCTTGCCTCCTTTTTCTTGAACATTATGTGTTAGAATCAATGATATATTACATATAAAAGTTTTTATGCAAGTATAGTAGAATTTTAATGTTATGAATTCTTCTTAATAGACACACATTTCATGTTTTCATAAAAACTTTTTTCATGTTTTCATAAAAAAAAACTTTATTTGACATTATTATAAAAAAAATTGTGTTTGGTATATTATGCCAGAGAGTCTAGCTTAAAAATGCAATATAAGTTCATTCGAATATCTTCACACTTGAACGATCGCTCGTTCAAGGACGGTCTCAATCAGGTGTCATTGCGAGAATATTTTCGATTCAGTGAATCAGAAATCGTTGTATTGTGTTACTGGAATTGATCTTTTATGATTATTAGCTCCTTGTAACTTAGTCGAGCAGTTTATCAACTAAATGATCGACATATTATAAACGTAATTAAGCTGATATTTTATTTAATAGTTGACTCCACTTTACGCCACTCGGGACATGACGTGTTGGGTGGCGGTCCCCAACGCCGCTTATCGCACCAGGGAGGATGCACTGGTGCGCGTCACCTCGGGAGGGACACCCTAACATTGTGCGCCCGTATGTTGCTCGTGGTGGACGAAGTGTTGCAGCCGAATCGCTACGAGCTATCCTTCCATCTTCGACCCCGAAAGATATAAGTGAATTGGACCTTTGCAAATGCAGTGTCAGAGGTTACTGGATGAAGGTCACATAAAAAGCATGTAAAGACCCCCGGATGTATGAAGAGGTTAATTACAGTGGAAGAGGTATGCAGGGACCACAGCTTTTGGCGCTCCTTTCTCTCTGGCTACCCCGCTAGGAATAAAGCGTGAAGATAAAAAAATAAAATAATAAAAAAGTAATTGGAACGGAGTGTTTTTACATTAGGCTAGTAGGGGGCTACATAAAGTTAAAAAGAAAAAATATATATAAATTATTTATATCTAAAATTATTGTAAATAATGTTATCTTTCGCGGTTTATTAAAATTAAACAAATTCAAAAAATTACGTTTTTTGAAAAGATAATTGTGTATTCAATTTATAAGCAAATGTTATATTTGTTGGTAGATAAATAGAGAAGAAAAATATTACGCCGATAACTCATGTTCTTAGAAATATGTGTTTTTTATACCCTTGTTAGTGGCCTGTAGCTATGAAAAATATTGACTTATTACCTCGATTTATGGACAACAAAACAAATGGAAACCAAAGTAATTAATTTGTTTTTATCGTCAATATATATATGTATGTAGTTTTATACAACGGAAATAACCATTTCTAGCCTGATTAGGTATAAATTGCACGCAATTGATGTTATCACTGGGCAATTCATTTAGAATTCCCACTGTATGTACACAATGAACAGATCGATGTAAATATTTATATTTAACGCATGTAAATATTGAGTTACAAGTGTTGAATTACATTATTTGGAGGTGACTGCTTTTTCTAACACTATGGTTATGCGAATATATTATTTAATTAGTTATAAGCGATACTGATTATATACTTTATGAAAAATAAAATATATTAAATAAAAAACAGCTTAACCGGATAATCGTGTATATCGTGACCACGGACTACTGTAAAGTGTTCGAATCGTCAAGTGTCCAAAAAATGTCAATATACACGGTTAATCCTGGTAAACTATTTTATTATAAATATCGCGAAAACCAAATAATTTATTGGTAGAATGTATTTTTTATAATATATAATGTTTGCATTTATATCTAATATTATGAATAATGAATAGTGTGCTTGATAATTTATCAAGGAAGCTATAACTTAGCTATAAATAAGCTATATAGCATGTGTTATTGTAGCTATGGCCACCATTACCTCAGCGACTTAGAAGAAGAGAAAGAGAAACATTTCTTAATTCGACGTTGCTGCAGCGGCGGGTAAAACAGCTAACTTTCATATAAGCTCATATACAGTTATAAAATTACAATTGATGAAGTTATAGCTGGAACTATATTTTATAAAATAGATGATATAGCAGGTAATTTTAATCCAGAAAATTTTAATCCAGAGGGTGCCTGGCCAAATATCTGTCCGATATTGGTACTGGGCATACGGGTACGCGACCCCGGATCCTCGAGCCACCACTGTCATACTCCTTTCCAATCCATGAAAGTGATGTCCTTACCCCCCCCCTCTCCCTTTTTCTACTAATCTTTTCCCCTCTCATCCTTGCCTTTTCCCACAAAAATGGATGTTGGAGGTCAGATGGCAATCGCTCCATTAAAAAGCCGCCACCTGTCACTTAAATGGTAAGACAAAAGATGTTGCTGGGTACTGCTAGGGGGTCGCCGCTAAACGACGCGCAGGCACATCTGCCCTACACCTAGTGTTAAATGGGCAAGGGCTACAGAAGACGGCTAGAAGGCTACATGGCTAAAGAAGATAGTACCCAGAAGGAAACTCCGTTTTGCAATGTGGAATATTGGCTCTTTAACCGGACGATGCAGGGAACTAACAGATGTACTCATGAGGCGTCCAGTGTGCTTTCCTACAGGAAACGCGCTGGAAGGGCAATAAGTCCCGTATCATCGGACAGGGTTCCCAGCTCATATACACTGGATCTCCTTCCGGTAAAACTGGTGTAGCAGTAGTTTTATCTGAAGAGCTACGGAATGGTCTCCTCGAAGTTGACCGACGCAGCGACCGCCTAATGCGGGTGAAGGTACTGGTTGAGGGGGCTATCGCCAATTTAATCAGTGCTTACGCTCCCCAGGCTGGTTGTAGCGGAGCCGAAAAGGAGTCATTCTGGGAGCAATATGAAGGGGTTCTACTCGCTATACCATCTACCGAGGTGATCATAGTTGGGGGAGACCTTAACGGTCACGTGGGTAAGGCTGCGGATACGTATGAACGTGTCCACGGTGGTTTTGGTCACGGTCGCCGCAATATAGAGGGCAAAAATATCCTAAGAACCTGTGTTGCATCTGATCTGGCCATCGTGAATACGTTCTTTCAAAAGAGTCTGCAGCATCTTATTACGTATGCGAGTGGACTCCATTCAACCCAAATAGATTACCTATTGACCAGGCGGTGTCATGTTGGCAAGGTAACTAACTGTAAAGTCATTCCTGGTGAAAGCCTCACGGCCCAACATCGTCTTCTTGTCATGGATTATGTCGTTACCCCGATAAAGAAATTGGCCGAGACGCGTAAGTCAAGATCAAGTGGTGGTTGCTGAATGGACCGATGCAGACCGACTTTCTGGCAGAGGTTAACAGTCAACTAATACCGAAACTGCTCAGGATGCTTGGGATCGAGCTCAGTCAGCAATTATTACGGCTGGTAAACATGTTCTTGGCGTTTCTAAGGGAGGACATATTATGGACAGGGAGACATGGTGGTGGAATGACAAGGTTCAAAAGGTGATTCATGATAAGAAGACTGCATTTAAGGAGTGGCAGCGTTCCAACTCTCCTGAAGACAGACTGGAGTACATAGCAGCGAAACGTGCCAGCAAAAGAGCTGTAGCCAGAGCCCGCAGTGAAAGTTTATTCCCTCTATATGATAAACTTGAAACTGTAGATGGGCAGAAGCTCATCTACAAATTGGCACGTGCTCGGGATAAAGCGACGCAAGATATCACAAAATGTCTTTGCGTCAGAGATTCCCAGGGCAAGCTGCTTTGTAGTCATGCTTCTGAGAAGGAGAGGTGGAGAAGTTACTTCTTGGAGCTGCTGAATACTCAGCACCCGGGTAGTATTCCGTCTGAACCACCTCCTGACCTGGGACTTATTCCTCCAATAACCCTTGATGAAACTCGGAATTGTCTTCGACGCATGAAGAACGGCAAGGCGGTGGGACCTGACGATATTCCAATCGAAGCGTGGAAATCGTTGGGCTCTCGTGGTGTGCTCATGCTTACTGATCTTTTTAACCGCATTATGAACACTGGGACGATGCCACATCAATGGCGGCACAGTTTTATTACCTCTATTAACAAAGGAAGGGGCAGTGTTCAAGATTGCGGTAGTTATGAGGACCAGCCTCCATGGCTGATGATGTATGCCGATGACATAGTACTCATTGACGAGAACCGACTGATGCTGGAGCGTAAAGTGAATTCCTGGAAGGGTGCGCTTGAGAATGGTGGTCTAAAACTAAATGTGTCAAAGACCGAGTACATGGCTTGCGGGAACCCAGACTAGAGCACCATCCACATTAGGCCTGAGCCAGCCGTTAAGTCGGAGAAATTCAGGTACCTTGGATCCATTATGCACGAGTCCGGAGGCATCGACTACGATGTCCACGCCTGGGTTAGCGCTGCTTGGGCCAAAGGGCGGGAGGTCACTGGTGTGGTCTGCGATCGCAGAATACCGCCCAAACTCAAGGGGCTGATATACAAGAGCATGATCCGACCAGTTCTTTTATACGGCAGCGAATGTTGGCCAGCATTATCTCGGCACACACAGGAGCTTCACGTAACGGAGATGAAAATGCTGAGGTGGATGTGTAGCGTTACTCGGGCTGGCCGCATACGCAACACATTCATTCGAGGTAGTCTTGGGGTCTGTGACGTAGCGGATAAGCTCCAAGAGCGTCGTCCGAGATGGTATGGCCACGTTTTGCGCCGGCCTAAAAACTACGTCAGAAGAAAATGCCTTGATATGTCTGTCCCTGGAGTGAGACCCCCCGGACGCCCAAGGAAACGATGGCTGGACGTCGGGACGCAGGACGAGAGTCAATGGACTAACCACTGAGGATGCTCAAGACCATGCAAAGTGGATTAGATCAAGTAGGAAAGCAGACCCTGGCAATAGACCGGGATAATGCTAAGTAGAAGAAGACGAAGATAACAGGTAATTTTAAATATGCCTCTGAAGTATCCGAAGTAGTATAATATAACGAGTCAGTATGATCAATTCAGTATAACTTATTTTCTTTGTTTTCTATACTGTGTTGATTATAAAATGATACATAAAATTATATATGCTTGTAGAAAAGCATTCACCATTTCAATTTTACATTTTCCACTTTCCTATCGGATATTAGTAATTAATTAATATAGTTGACGATAGACTTATTGTTTAGTTTTTACAGAAATTCTATTTCACGCAATAAATGTATTGAAAATCTTACTAGACACAAAGAGATATTTTTAATGAATATGTAGTAATATATTTTAAAGCAAAAAATTGTAATGATTGTTCTGCTATTTAGCTATAACATATACCAAGTTAAATTCAAATCTATAAGTAAAGGCTGGATCATACACTAATAGCTTGAAGTTCTTCAGCTGTCAATAATTTGAGATCAATACTTAACATAAGTTGGCTTGTTTGCGGCCGCAGCAATCTCCCACGGGAAATTAAAGCTCGATGGATGAAGGTCATAGGTATACGGGAATTCACTATTAAACAAACGCTATTGTCTATTGTTACGAGAAGAAATGTTTGCCTAATCAAAGATGCATGTAATGATGCCAAAATAAACTTCTTATATCGTGAAACACAACTTCAATGTAGGAAATATTTTTATATAGTACACATATAACGTGAATTATATATATATATATATATATATATATATATATATATATATATATATATATATATATATATATATATATATATATATATATATATATATATATATATATATATATCATTTAATTTCTAGAACGTTTTGAAGGTGACAATATGGAGCTCAGTGGAGGTGAGCATTTAAAAAGGCTCCTTTTAAATTTAAACTTAGGTGTTAGGCGCTGCTCTAATATAGCACCCGTATAGTGAATCCACGGATTGCTGAGTAGTTCTTTGTTTTGCCAAAGGCCAAACAGAGAAACTACAGAAACTAAACTCTCTTCCCCTAAACCCATTCTAAACATGTCCACAAGATCTCTGTTAAACTTTGAATCTTTTCTGCTCATTGCTTAAATGGTCAGCCTCGCTTTCTATCTTTGTCACTATGATATCAATGAATAGTTGTTTTACTCCACTTTTCTTTCTGACTATGTGTCCTGTCCATTTCCATCTATCCATTTCCATCTGATCCTTACATTTGAGTTTCTCTTCATCTCATCTCTTTTGTGGTAAAGTGTCTTGCGTTAAGGTCCCACTAACATTTTCTATTAATTTGTTTTCTCTAAGTTCATTATTAGTCTTACCTTGACTATTTCTCTATCTAGCTCTTTCTTTCGAAGAAGAAAATACTTTTAAGTCGTCTGCGAATCACGTTAGCCATTATCCCAGCTGAGCTGCCTAAGTAACTCTTTCAACACAGTTGAAAAAAAATTGGGAGATATTGTCTCACCCTGGTGTGTTTGTTCTGACCTGTCTTATTTGATCTTCGCTAAGTCTCTCTTGTAGGTAGTAACATAATATACTTGGTGCCAATTTTTTCATTCATATGTGGTCACCAAATGCTCTCGTGGTTTATAGTGATCAAATAATCAGCAAAACAGCAATTATAGGTCATACTGTTTTCCAAAAACAGTTTGACAGTATGAATGTGGTCTAATTTTGATTCGCTTTTTATAAATCCTGCCTGTTCTCTTCGTTGGTTTTATCTAATGTTTTTGTCATCCTATTCAAGATTATTTTAGCGAAGACTTTGTGTTATATATTTGATTGTTTATATTTTCTTTATGTCTTTTCTTGTGTAGTAGTACAATAGTTGGATTTGTTGATTGATCCTGTATTATTTAATTTTTTTTAATTTTATTGGATACGTAAGTATGTACACGTGTGACGAGATCTTAATTTTCGATAAACATTTAATTAATCTTGGAGCTATATCTTTTTTTAAGATTGGATGCCTATTCAATTTCTGTGTCTGGCATTATGTCTGGTGGGGCAGCTGTCTCTGACAAATCTGTTGGTATTATGTCATTTGGATCAGAGTAGAAGTAGGAGGAAGTAGAGATCTCGGAAGTAATATGCGGTGGTTGCTAGGAGATTTTTCTTTGGTATCAAATCTCGTTTTTCTCTTAATTACTTCATGGCTTGTTTGGTTTTTCTAAATATATTCCAGCGTTGCTAATGTCTGTCTCTTCTTATGCTATGCCGTATTTATGTCATTTCTTATTAGATTTGTGATGTTGGCTTTAATAATGACTGAAATCCTAGGGTTTTTAGGCTTGTTTATTTTCTTGGTTATGTTTTCTTGTTACGAGTTCCTTCAACTAACTATATTCGTCTTTTACGATGAGCTTTGCCGTATTTTTTATAAATTCTTGTAGGGTTTCCTCTGTTTGTTTTGTGCTAGTAAATACTGTTATTTGGAAATTTTGTTTTAAAGGGCTTAGTAGTGCTGGATTTGTTAAGTTTCATGTTTGCTCTTACCACTCTATAGTCATAGTTAAAATTCAGGACTTTAACTACAATCTTGAAAATCATTACCTTCACTAGTTAACAAATTACGTATTTGTATTTGTGTGTTCGAGAATATTCATGTTCACCAATTTGATCCTCTGTTTTTGTATTCGCTATTTAATACTATGAAGTTGTTTTCATAGGCTAGTTGGATTACAATGTCGTCGTAGCGACAGTTGAGTTGTTTCCTGAAAAATAGGACTACTCTTCTTTATACAGATCTTGCATTTAAAACTCTTTCTATTATTAAATTTATATTTGTGTAGTCATGTATAGCCTTGCATAAAGTAGAATAGAAGTATCTATCTCAGAATTGCTTAGATAGATATGATGATGATCATATGACATCCCTGGGTAGTGATCTTATATTTAATTTAGTAATACTTTTGGATTATTGATTTATACCAATGAATGTATCAATATTCCGCTGAAGTTATTTTTTTATCAAGAAACCTTTGTCGCATTGGCCAGATGTAAATTCTTTGAACTAAAAGATGAACTCGTCGCGGTCCTTTATATTTTCGCAACGACGTCTTACTTCACTCAACCTAAAATTGTCCAGTATATATTTGAAAGTGTTGCTATAAGTCCGATACACCTATTCTCATTTTTTCTTAATTTAAGTGAAAATTAGGCTGTTCTCAGTCTCCTTCGTGTGTTCTCCATCAACGTGACGTTAGCGAAGTGAATTGTGCTCAACTGACACGCTCGAAATGCCATAACTAAAGAGAAGAAGAAGAAATATGTTGTTATGTTGGTTGAATATTATGGTTACATACCATAATATTCAACCAACTTAACAACATATTTCTTCTTCTGAGGAGGAGGACTCTTTATATATCGATTTTTAAAATGTAGTATCGCGCAAAAAGTTGTCTTATACACTTCTCTCAGTTCATATTCGGTGGTAGTTTTTAGCGAATTTGATTTCTACTAAAATTTTAATAATATTCGTGGAGCTGACGTTCCTGTATACTTTATGAATACCGGAACAGGAATCTTTTCAATTAAACTAGTTTTTACTTGCGGCTTTGTCTCCATGGTCAAATGAATAATGGAATGTTGTGTATGACACCTGACTCTTTCTGAGTGCCCGAGAAAAATCTGACCGTTAGAACATCTAACCGATTATGATGCCGAATTTGCCCATAGCCTCTCACTATAAATGGACTATCCAACAAAAAAAAATATTTAATACTAATAGTTCTTGAGATTAGCACGTTCTACCAAATAAACTATTTAGGTGTAGAATATTACTATAGATGTGGCAAATAATATTTATTTAAGTAGATAACAAATAAAATAACTACTTTACAAGGGAAGGTCAAGCCGAAATACTATGTATATTTATAGCTTGCGGTATTTTAGTTACAGATCGGTGTGCGGTCCCTTTATCTCTCCCTAGTGGACCTGACAGAAATTCTTGAATCTTTAATAGCTCCACGGCCTTCTCTAGTTACCTTGTAGCCCACTTGTGTGCTTGTAGTAAATTTTATTAGCCTATCCGATGTTAAACCAAAAAAAAACAAGTTTATTACAGACTTGCCAAAACAATAAAACGCAATAAGAGTTACGACAGTGAGTTAGCTAGTATGGTTTAAGTAACGTAAGCCATGCTAGCCATCCACTCTTACCAAAAAACTTACCAAGTATCACTTACCATTTCCATATTTTTCATAATTTTGTTAGTCTTTAAGATTTCCAAATCAGATGTTTCAGATGTTTGGTTTTTTATTATTTTATTATGTGGCACGAAAAATGCAGCATTTTCCATCTTCCTTAAACAACCTTTTGGTAAGCTCTACATCAGGAGTTATAGGCTTCAAAATCCGACTAATCACATTGGAACGCCAGGTGGCGTTGATTTACTTTCAAAACATAATGAATATGAATTCTTTTTACTGGCCATATAGACATTTACTACGCGTAAATCAAACAAACGAAATCATTTTTGCCTTTATAATATAAAGGGTTACTTTAAACGTAATGAAATAACTTGCAAATCCAATAATCCTTTCTTAAATTTTATAAAGAGACGATTTTTTTAAGTAGGTTGTGAGTTTTTAATTTCTGAAATATTTGTATATATTCAGTATTTTATTTTGTGATACCTGTCCTTGGAAAAATATGTAGAATATTTAAATTTTAAAATACAAAGTCACATAATTTACAGCTGCCGTGTTTCAGTTTATGAAATAAAAATAAATATGAATTTTCATTGCTCCGTGGTCACGCACAGCTTTGGTCGTTTCTTTTTATTGCTAAAGAAATTCCTGTTCCTTTTATGTTAACTGGTGCTTTATCGTATTGCATGCCACTAAGCCCTCTTTGTGCGGCTATGAAGTCTGCTTATACAAATGAACGCTTTTAAATTTTAAAATTATTAAACTAAGTAGTGTAATTAACATTTTATTTTATTTTTCACAAGTCCAATGCTTAATGTTCTGAAAAGAATACAGACATATGAATAAACATTATTTAAACTAGAAATATAATGAAACAAGCTTTTCTATCAAGATAATATTTTGAGAATAAAAATGTTACACTTCAACAAGTGATGATAATGTAACTAAGTCTTGACAGTGTAATATCGCCGCGGCGTGTTCAACGATGATGACACTAGCTCTTTTTCTGCATGTACGTGTTTGAATGTTTTTGAGCAGTTTTTGTTCTTTAGTTGAATATTTTTATCAGAAGACTAAAATAATGATCATACAAATATATCACAAACTCCGGATTGACGGTAAAATCATACAATGTAAATTGTACTTGTGTATAAAGGATATATTTTATTTTCCAAATATAGGTAATCAACTAGTTCTTCAAAATTAAAAATGAATTAATGATAGTGTCTTAGGTTTTTAAACTTTTAGTGAGCCCTGAGAATTGTCTTAACTTGAAAAATTAACTACGAATAGAAACATTATATTTCTAATGGCCCCTACGTACGATTACTCTTGGCGGGAAGGGCGGTACATATTTATTTGTCAGCAAAATCGCGCTCGCCCATTAGACCTCAAAAATCGTAAGCACGCAATAAGGACTTTCGTTACTTCTAACAAAATTACCATTCACTTAGGTCATATTTATGAATTGTCTATGAATACTTCTACGACTCCATAAGTGAGTTATATAAATATTATGAAAAAATATTAAAAAATCTTATTATTAATATATATTTCTTAAATTTGAGTTTTAAGGTAAATAAACTATTTAAAGTTATTTCGAGTTTCAAGCATCACTCACATTATGTTTTTACTTTTAGCTAAATAAAATATTAATAAAATTTGTCCCCTATTGCGTGAACAGTCAGTTACATTTCAAATGCCCCAGGGTGGCGTCAAAAGGCATGGGTATTTGAATAATTATTTAAAATAAATCAACGGTGCGATCCCCACTCACGGGATTGTTTATAATAAAAGTATTTCATTTCCCTGGTCTGATTGGACTAAGTACGGCCATACAGTTCAATATTTCTTTCTTTCAAACGGAAAGTGGAAAACAGGATGATCTTTGACATTTATTTTTAGAACACCTTTTTCCTTTTTCCTATGTTGGCTATTTCCCACAAAATGAATTTAGGAAGTCAGATGGTAATCGCTATATTATTGGCCCTGCCACTTGTCACACGGAAACCTATGAAGTTTGAAATGAATTTTAAAAGACGTATGAACGTTTCCACGATGGTTGTAATCACAGTAATACAAAGAAAGAAAACATTCTAAGTACGTATGTTCTTCCAAAAGATTCTGAAGCACCTTATAGCGTATACGAGCTGGCCCCACACAACTTAAATAAATTATCTGTTGACTAGACGGTGTCATATAACTGTACAGTTCTTTTTAAACGTTTTGCCCTTTTAATCTTTAGGTGGAAGAATGGCGAAACTTGGTGTGACCACATACACAACATAATAAATAGCCAATATGCTCCAAGAGCCCGAGATGATATGGCCGTTATGCACCGGTGTAGGAACTATGTCGGAAGAAACTGACAGATGTCCCTGGTGGTAGATCTCCGGACGCCCTGGATGTCATGATGCAGGATTTGACAGCGAATAAACCACTGAGGATGCTCAAGTGCAAAATGGCATAAGCTTAGTAAAAAAACACACCTAGAAAAATCAGACCTGGCTGACCTGAAAATTAGGCCGGGATAAAGCAAGGTAGAAGAAGAAGACTGTAATATTATTAAGCATTATTTACTTTTTTTATTTCAACGATATATGAAAAGTTTGATTTAGCAGGAAGAAATAATTCATCGATAGTTAATATAATTAATATGTGAACATAATTATATGAAATATTGAAATCATTTGAACAAAACTTACCACATCAGTGAACTCATAATTACGTGAACGTGTCAATTCCACGATTTTCGTGTATTGCATACAACGAATTTGTTGAAATGTGAGATGTATTGTATTCAAAAAATTTTATTACAGTTTTGTGGTATTGTTACCATTTAATATTCACATTACGTTAAATAATTGACACTGATGCTTCGGAATTGAGACGCATCATACTGCGATCCGATCCGTATATACCTTTATTTAAATTATTAGCTTTATTTTTTTTCTGCTGCTAAAATTAGGCTTACAACTAACACGTAAGTACCCCTAGGTTCACAATTCTAGTGTAGAGTGATATTTTAGAGGATAACTTAGGTATCTATCGTAGAATAGATGTTAGGCTAAGTTAAGACATAGGTGGAGAGCGGACGAAGCGGTGATCTGGCGATAGAGGAATGACCTGGGATCACCGGTGGCAGGGCTAGTGACGGTGGAAGGTTCACACAGACTTAGAACGCTGGTTGAAAAGAACGTTTAGGCTGGTGCAGGTAAAGACGGAGCATGGTTGCTTCGGCAAATACTTGCATCAGATTGCACGTCGGGAGATTTTGCCAACGTGCCACGAATTTGGTGCCTCCGTCAATTCGGCGCATCACACTCTGGCCGAATGCCATGCTTGGTCTCCGCAACGCCACGCCTTAATGGCTGTAGTTGAACTGGTCTGCTGGTGCTATGAAATGCAGCAGTCTCCTTCTGTGAATCAGTTATCGCACGGAAGAAGGCCGCGGAGTGAGCGCGTGAGTTAAGCGCAAACGCAAATCCTCTTCGCCACCGTAGATCAGGAGATGGGACAAGGCGGTAAGGCGGCATCTACAACCCCCCTCAAAATAGATGAACTACTGCAAGAGGGTGTATTCATCCTACTGGAATCGATCGAGGCTGCGTGTACCCTGGAAGAAACCCTGGGGGACCCTGAAGACGATGGTGGCCTACAAAAGGTGGACCAGTCTCGAGTTTCGATGAGTCCCACAGTACCATCCGTTTGTTGGAGATATTTCTCCTACACATGGATGGTCTGCGTACAAACATTTCCCAGCGACAAAAAAGAGTATAAAACATAGGCACAAGCATCATTTATGTAATTCAAATAGTAAGGATTATTCTTCGAAGTGAATATTCAATTTTCGGCATCCAATCCTTAATAAATATACGTGTTTTAATTTACGTTAATGGGCAATAAAATGAGCTTCTACTGCCGGTACTATGTAGAAGCTCATTACATTTGGCATTTTTACAAATAGATATAAATTTATGATACCGTAAAAAATATAATGCTACGATTCACGATATTCATTGAACGGAAATTGATATTTTCCTAATATGGATATCGATATCGATGATATAGTCGTCGTGATCGTAATATACCTTAATACTTTAGAAACTAGCACATGGGTAACAATAATATAGTTTCTTTATTGTGGCGGCAGGTTATCCTCCTGGGAAATTAGCGATAGATTGCAACGTCAAAAACTTGATCACATATTGTACTGGATTTCCTTCAAGCAATGCTTGTTCGCTGCGAACATGTAATCATTACATAATACATTAGGCGTAAGTACAAGTTATTACGACAATTTATTATTAATAAATAGAGATTTATTTGTCCTCAAATATATATTGCATATTGTTATATTGTTCATAAATTTATGAGGCAGTAAGCAGTATAATTAACAAAACGTTTGCACGAAGATGAAGTTGAAATAAGGTTTTCAATTTTGCTATACAATTACAATTGTGAGATGAAGAATGAAGAACACTCAACAGCTTCTCTGTTTCCAATTACATATATCAGAGACCATCGTTAGACAGTGATAAGACAAAGTGCGACGTTAGGTATCACCTTTCACGCAATGTCTACAATTCGGACGGTAGTGAAGATTGGAGAGTATCGCTTCTTGTCTACGCTGCTTGGTTTTATTACATAATTATTTGAGAATTGATGTAAAGTAGCAACTAATATGACAGTTGTTAAATATAATTTGTTGATACAATTAACGATGGTTTCTTCACCTCACTAGTTAAATTACATATTGCACAAACTATTATGCAACATTTAGATACGTGAATCAAAATTCTAGTATAATTAACCGCTAATTAATAGAAATTATATATATATCTTCTTCTTCTTCTTGGCATTAGTCCCGGCTTTTGCCAGGGTCTGCCTTCCGACTGAGCCTACTCCACTTTGCACGGTCTTTAACATCCTCAGTGGATAAATTATTGGCTCTCATGTCTTGTGTCACGACATCCAGCCATCGCTTCCTTGGGCGTCCGGGTGGTCTAACTCCAGGGACAGACATGTCAAGGCACTTCCTTCCGACATAGTTCTCAGATCGGCGCATAACATGGCCATACCATCTCAGGCGACGCTCTTGGAGCTTATCCATTACGTCACGGACCCCAAGACTACCTCGAATGAATGTGTTGCGTATGCGGTCGGACCGCGTCACGCCACACATCCATCTCAGCATCTTCATCTCCGTGACGTGAACCTCCTGAGTGTGCCGAGATAATGTTGGCCAACATTCGCTGCCGTATATAAGAACAGGTCGGATAATGCTCTTGTATATCAGTCCCTTGAGCTTGGGCGGTATTCTGCTATCGCAGACCACACCAGTGACCTCCCGCCATTTGGCCCAGGCAGCGTTTATACGGGCATGGATGTCGTGGTCGATGCCTCCAGACTCATGCATAACGGCTCCAAGGTACCTGAACTTCTCCGACTTAACGGCTGGCTCAGGCCCGATATGGATGGTGCTCGAGTCCGGGCTCCCACAAGCCATGTACTCGGTCTTCGACACATTCAGTTTGAGACCACCGTTTTCAAGCGCACCCTTCCAGGCGTTCACTTTACGCTCCAGCATCAGTCGGTTCTCATCGATGAGTACTATGTCATCGGCATACATCATCAGCCACGGAGGCTGGCATTGGATGTCAGCCGAGACAGTATCCAGCACTACATTGAATAAGAACGGACTAAGAGCTGAGCCCTGGTGAACCCCTACTGTAATCGGGAAGGGCTTGGTGTCGCCAACAGCGGTCCTAACCACTGAAGCGGAGTCGTTGTACATATCTCTGATAACCTCAATATAGGCTTCAGGGATCCCCTTGGATCGCAATGCCCACCAGATACACTGACGTGGCACACAGTCAAAGGCCTTCTGCAGGTCCAAAAAGGCTACATGCAGAGCTCTCCTTTTTTCCCTGTAAGCCTCCATCAAAGTTCTGAGGGCAAAAATGGCATCCATAGTGCCTGATCCTGGTTGAAACCCATACTGAGACTCAGAGACAGTACATTCTTGGCGGAGCCTGAGGCCGATCATGCGCTCGAAGAGCTTCATGGTGTGGCTCATAATCTTAATGCCCCTATAACTACCGCAATCTTGAACACTGCCCCTTCCTTTGTAAATAGGGATAATAAAGCTCTGCCGCCACTGATGTGGCATCTTTCCAGTATTCAAGATACGGTTAAACAGGTCAGTAAGTATAAGCACACCAAGAGAGCCCAACGATTTCCACGCCTCGATTGGGATGTCGTCAGGTCCTACCGCTTTTCCGTTCTTCATGCGTCGAAGACAATTACGTATATATATATAAACTACGAAATTATATATATATATATATATATATATATATATATATATATATATATATATATATATATATATATATATATATATATATATATATATATATATATATATATATATATATATATATATATATATATATATATATATATATATATATATATATAAATATATATATATAATAATCCTACGCCTATATTATTTTCTTAAGATCCAGAAATATTCAAAATACGAGATGTATTAAATAGAAGTAATTATTATTTTAATAAAGCGCTGAATTGGTTATATGTACATTTCTATTATAAACAGTAACCTTTCTGAAAACGTTTACTTTGGTAGGGACAAAATTAAATAACTCTAAAGTCACTAATTTTAGTAATGTTATTAAGCAACAGGCGGATTGTTTGCTTAGGGAATGTTGGCCTCGAAACGGTGTTTTTAAACGAGTTATGGCATATAAAATAAATTAGTAACTGGCTCATATGACCCATAAAAATACAGCCATGGGCAACAAGTAGTTATTTGATGAGATATTATAAATTTTTTGTTACATTTATTATTAAAGTCATAATGTTACGATAGGGTCATACCGTTATTTATATTAAATGATCTATAATAATATTGTAAAGAGGAGTGACTTGATTGTTAATTTTAATTAAATAAGCTCCGAATCTGCTGGACAAATTTGAAATTCTTTTACCTCTGATGACACACATATATATATATATATATATATATATATATATATATATATATATATATATATATATATATATATATATATATATATATATATATACATATATGGAATTACTTATCTATCTCTTTACAATAACCCACAGTCACCATTTTAATGTTTTACAAACTTCAAAGTAAAGGGATATTTACGAACTTATTTTAATCTTATCCAAATTAATATAAACATTACGTTGTCCGTTTTCTATAGAATAAAATTGCCTTTTATAGCATATCAATGAAATGGATATCTTAGAAGATAGCATGGTTTTAAAATACGAAAGCAGAGTGGTTGTCTGGTCGTACATCATATCAATCATAGGTGGGTCGACTCGCGTACCTGTAATACCTATTAATTATCCATACTAATACTATAAAGATGTAATGTATATATTTTACCTAATAAGGTTTCTTTTGCATATATTGAAGCAAATGGCGACATAGAAATATTGTTTATAGTCCGCGGAACTCCAACAAAAGAAGTGTGGGAAAACTCTGCTATAGGCCGTATTATATCACGCTGTGATCATTAATAATGGAGTATTAATAAAAAATATTGCAAAAACTTAAGAAAGCTTAAGAGCTTCCGTTGCGTGCACTTTGTCGCGTTCGAGTTACGCAAAAATTATATAAGATAGTATTGTTTGACTTCCGAAAGTCCGCATCAATATATATTTGTCATTTAAGGATAAGCTTGGTGACTATTTCAATATTATACGAATAAAAAAAAATATAAAAGATTATTAGCGAACGAAAAACATCGACATCGTTTCACTTTCGAGAGTAACCTCTAAAATATTATGTTTACATTGTCCGTAAATATTAGTACTATGTCTACAGTAACTTTGCACGTGCAAGTGCACCGGTGTTCATAAATATAAATATTTTTATATCTACATACTTGATATTATTATATCTACATACTAATAGATGTTAAATGTTGAGAAATCAATTTTATAATATGAAGCGATATAATCAGTAAGAAAGCCTACTTTTTAATTTGATAAATTAATATATTATCAATTTTGATAGTTATACAAAAGGTATACAAATAATATAATGTTATAAAATAGATCATAAACCTATTGGAAATAATTATATGTAACATCAAAATTAAAAAACCAATCTAAGATGCTAATGCCCAAAATTACATTATAATATCAAGCATATATATCTTGTATCGTATTTCTTAATTCCAAAAACAATCAAAAGTCATGATGTGATAATATATAAATAATGTAGCTCAAGGTATTAAGCACACAAACGCAATTCAATCTGTTATAATATACATACATAAGGCTTAATATAATGAAAAAACATTTTTTTTTCCTTGAATATATATTTGTAGACAGTAGGCATTTTGCGCTACGCAAACGTAGACACTTCTTGTCCCCGATAACGTCGACACCATACATTACCGTTTGGTACTAGTGATCGTAGTGGTACTTTGCTACGGACACGGCACACCATCTCAAGAGTTGCTGTGCTTAGTAGTGGTGATCCGATCTGATCTCTGGTAATAATTCGCTAATTGTTTTCCGTCAGTTTCATGAAGGACGTTGATGAAGAAATATTATCTTGTTGGTCGTGTGTTTTTTTTGACTGGCTGATTGACGACCGCGCCGCCGCTACGCCTCCCGCTTAGTGCGTGGTTTTTGTCTCTACTAGCACACGGGACACGGACACTAATTGTCAATTGTCCGTTTGTGCAGATCAGTACAGTCTGTAGTGGGCTGATTTCTTATTCACTGGTTGCTTGTAACCCGCATATGACGCAAACACATATTATATATATATATAAATATATGTATTTGAAACATTTTAAATTTAATGCATCTTCTTATTAAGTAGCTATATCATTCGATTTCTATTTTCCTCACATTAAGCAACGTAACTCACATCAAATATAAAATAAATATAAAACTATAAGCATATTTTTCTGGCTTTTAATAATACTGCAAGTAATAACTGATATCACAGTACACATTTTTATATTATAAATAAATAACGTATATTATAATTAATTATAAGGGTTTTTTAGTGCATTAAACTGAAGTGCATTAAAAAGAAAAAGACAAGAAGTAATAGATGTGTATGTATTTTTAGCATACTAAAACTTCGCTTTTAGAGTGACATGAAAACCTTTTCGCCTTCATTTACTAATAGGACCATGATACAAATTTAAACACTGCTTTGCACTCACTGTGTAAATTTTGCTTGTTGAAAATGTAAGGTACTTTAGAATTTAGATAAAGAAGTTTTTAAGTATGCAAGAGTTTAAGGGCTAGCAAATTTTGTTGCATGACATTTTTAAACTAACAATCGTATTTTTTTACTTCTTTATGGCTGATAATAGAAACTAGAATCAATCAAATAATTAAAACCTATGACTTGTAATTATGCGGCTGTTATTTATTGAATTATTAATAAAGTTCTAGTGATAATTTCAGTCACGATCCCCTACCTCAATGAGACCACCGATATGTTATAATAGATTTACGTTATAATAGTTATTGTGTATAAAATTGCTGTTTTTTAGTATGTTGTCTTATATATGATATATTTTCATATATCATATATAAGGTTCAGTCTATGACTGACTATTGTTCTAAAGCAAATAAATACAAACTACTTTCATTAATAACTTCAATAAATAAAAAAAATAAAAATATACTATATGTACATAAAATAATGATTTACTATTCAATTTAGTTAAGCATTCCACTCTACCATCTATTAATAATTAAAAATTAAATTATCCTTTATTACTGCAATAAGTTTTACATTTTAAAAATGTTACATGGTGATCATTTTTTCTCTACCCAGCTCATCCTTCGACAACGGCCTCCTATATTCCAATAAGAAGCCGTTGTCGTTGCCTCGATATCTCTCTATCTCTTGCCAATCTCATCCATTCTAGACCAGCCACTCGTTTAAGCTTTACTTGTCTACCTCGACTTATTTTTGTTACCATTCAGGTTAAGTAAAGTAAAATACTCTTTATTGTATTTTCTCGTTTTTGTGCATTAATTTATATAAAAAATTGGTTTCGAAAGATCAGGATAAGCACTTAATTTCACTTAGTTGTCTATAATAATTTTTATTTTTGTATGTTAAGTTAACCATGATTGACCCATTAAATATAAATAATAATAATATTAACTTATAGTGTATATCGATGTTATTCGTTATAATTTCGTTAAAAATGCCTAAAAACCGAATATCTATAATAGATACTACTCTAGCTGCAGCTCGACTGTGCTTGGATCGCCAATGGCTTGCTGCGCAATGACAGTTTGAAATGACGTAATACGATAAATATATATATATATATATATATATATATATATATATATATATATATATATATATATATATATATATATATATATATATATATATATATATATATACATATTAGTTAATATTATAGTTACAATTATTCAGTTATTAATTTGGTCCATTATTCTGTATTTTCTCTTAACACATAGCAAGTCCATCTCTATTTTAGAGACCTACAAGCCCCCCTCTAGGATTTTATTATTAGTAAAGTATTCAATAATTGAGTAATAGTTACGATATTGCAAAATGAATTCATTTCATTAATAAATAATAACTACCCTAAATCATAAATATATAAAAAACTTCAAATAAATAAATGATATAAAAACTTCAAAGTACTGAGAAATATCAAGTTCATTAAAATGTTATATGTTATTAAGCTACATTACAATAAATAGCAGCACACAATAATATTTTTGTAAATTTTAAAACTTACCTGTAATATTACAGTGTTAAGCTTGACGTGAACTTTTTATCGATTTCTTATGTCGCGTTAAAAGGGCTCATTTGGTTTTATTGTATAAAATGGATGGGAGTGTAATTTGCATTGAGTCGGTGGTCACGCACGTCGTGGGGAGTTTACCTTTTTTTATTGTTCGTCTATGCCTTTACCGTTCCTTTAATGTAGTGGGTGGTTCGGACCCCACATAGAAGTTAAGGGTTATATCTGACAAAACACTTTTTGCGGTGAATTTTTCACGCCTTTGTAGTTGAAACCTACTATTAAGTGAACAAAGTAAATATGATTTACTCGTATGTTTTATTTAAGTCATATATGTATGTGGTTTTCTTTTGCAATGCGTATACATAGTGGATTGTGACAACATTACGGTTTCAGGAGTATATTATTTTGGATATACTAGTTATTTTCGAAAACTCTTATAATGTTTAGGCGAAATCTAAAAAATTATCTTTTACAGATTTTATAGCATAGATTAGGTTGAATATTACTGGACGGTTTCATTAGAATAAATTAATTTCATTTTTAAATTATATGTGAATTCTTTTCTTCAAAGAGTATACATAAGTAGGCAAATTTTTGGCGTCATTCCACTACATTCCTGCTATGCGGAGTCTCGATGGAGCTATTATTACACTGATAATCGTTTTAGTTAACGGCTTAATAGCAAAATGCCACGATCAACATCTTAAGAGGCTATCGCATAGCTGTTGATTCTAGAACCGGACGGAGAAGCTTGAAATGTGGTTTATTATTAGGGCATTCCTCGGTCTGGAATCTGAACTAAGTATGTTAGGTCAATGGCGGCTCATTGACTTACATGACTGACAGATAGATACATTTAAATACATTTATAAATAGAGCAATAAGTAGTAGTTACATGTAAAATAAATGGAGATTAAAAAAGTTTGTAAATTAAGATATTTTAATTCCAATGAATATGCCATTTATCTGAACCCTGATACACTAAACTAAACTCGTACAAAAAGTACCGCCTCGTAAATTACAGACAATCGATACAATACAATGAACAGCGATCTTTAATAACCGTCTAATATAAGGTTTGCAAGACAGTCGAAGTACGAACGAAGGAGAGGACGATAATATAAAAGCATTATTTAAGTGTTCAGGAAACAGAAACAAGAAAAAGTTATGTATTCAGTACAATATTCCAAAAAAATATTTTTATTTATTGGTATATGTTAATCAAAGTATATAGTACAACACCATATACCATTTGCAATATATTTTACTTTGCGTATGTCATTAGAACCATTGAACAATATGTACTGCATTTAAGTAAAATAGTCATTTACATTACATCTACATATTTATATTATATTATTATATTTAGCTTCACGTTGTATCCCGCATATAGCAGGGTAGACCGAAGGAACCGTAGGTTGAAGGAAGGTTGTTAAGACATTCCGTTCCCCAATTTCCGCCTTTCGAGGCATTGCGTGTTGAGTGGCGGTACTCAACACTGCGCTTTGCCTTTTGCCAGAGCGAAGAAAATGAATGAATATTGAGAATGAATGAGAATGAATATTTCATTCTCACTGAGTGGGAATCGAACCCACAAACCGTCGTGTTTACAGGCAGACACTGTGCCTCTGCGCCACGACGATCCTCATATTTAAGATACTTACTTATTGATTTTTTTTTAGCTTCACCTATATATAGATATAATATATGATATAAAATAATCTACATACATATTTATGATTTATAATTACTGGGTTTTTTTTTCTCAGTTTCACCGTGTACAATGGAAAAATACTGTGGAAAACATAAATTCTTATTCCAAATGGGAATCAAGCCCTCAGCAATGGAAAATGTTCCACGAAAAGCTAATTTCTGCAAAATCAGTAGTCAGATAGGTGATTAGTAGTCAGATAGGTGAATAAATAATAATATATAATTCAACATGAAGGATTGAGCTGGCTATAACAATGGAAATTATTCGTACAAAACTTAATATGTTTAAAAGGTGGGCATTTCCAAAAGTGCACCTATCTTGACCTATCTGCACCATACTCTTATTATTTGATACATACAAGATAGATTCATCAATCTATTTATTTTTATTTATGATATCACCAATAAAAATTTAACTTGTTTGCAATCGAACTAAATATTTCCAAAGTTATATACTATAATGCAAACTGTGAATATATAATAAATCATTTAATACTAGTAAAGTTTTAGCAAGAATGCTCATCGCTAGTAAGAAATTACAAAATAGAAGTTTCTCTTCCCTAAGGGGATGCCATGGATGTTTTAAAATATCTCAGCGATATAATATATGGTTATGTGTACAGCGCGTCAAGGCGCCAAGGGAGCATTATTTCAAAGAGTTGGTGAACACAGTCGTAAACCACTAACGACTGCCCGACCGCGATAATGAATTCACTCTACACTCAAACCCGCACCGCAGCTGATTCTAATGAGGGGCTCAAAATATTTGAATACATACCCTGATTTTTGTTCAAAAATAAAAATAATATACTATTAAAAACAAATACTATACGTCATTTAAGGATAGTTTTATAGAAAATATCGTATTATATTATAACTTATAGAAAATGTAACGCATATAGTACTTATATTTTATATATTAAAAATATATACAGCCAATTGAAAAAAAAATATAAAGTTATGTTCCAGATAAAAAATCAATTATTTAGTTACTAGAGGATTTTAGAGAAAAAAAAACTTTGAATAACCCAGTTATAAAATCCCCGCCACATAAACTTGTTAGTTGTGTGAACGCTTAAAGCCCTGACAGCTCGCAAAAGGGATGATGTGAACGTTTCGCGTCCCCTTTTATGAAACTATAAAATAACGGACCGAATACGGTAATTAGTGCACCGGCTAATTAGTTCCCGGTCGTTACACTACTGTAAATACGACCTAGATTTTATTTCAGAGGACTAATTAACTAAACTCATTATAGCTTCCTTTTCGCATATATCATAGAATATATGTATGACAATTTTACTACCTAAATATATATTTAATCATAATATTATGACGATGTAAAAAAAATAGATTGCTAGCTAGAAACCAAATTGTAGCCGTAATTAATGTTATAGTAATATCGTTATACCTAAGCGCTACAACAAAATATGAAAATGAACTATATACAATCATATGTTTCTTCTTATACGATTATTACTAATAGCAAGTGAGTGCCACAGGTAAAATAATTTGCATAAAGCATTTCCCTGCTTTATAGCTTGCGTCACGGCATCTATAATGACTGAGGAGGTATTTTGCGACGCCTTCAAAGCTGCAATTAGAGAGTCTGGTGTAAAAGTTTTTATAAGTACTCCTTGGGAGGGAAAGAAAATTTAGTTTGGTTTCTAATTATAATGTTACAAAGTATTGCTTTTATCTTCTGTTAATATCTAGGATCCTTTGAATTGAAGCGAGTCATTCTTTAAATTAAAACGAGTCTGTAATAATTAGAAAACTCATTGAAACAAAAATTATTATTTTAAAGATATTATAATTTGTAAGAATTTTCTATAGTGTACTTAAATTTATTTTCAAGATTGATATTCTTGATACCATCGTGCAATGTGGAACGTATTTACATAACTTTACTTAATGTGGGCGTAACTTAGGGAGGTCAATTTGTTCTCCTAAGTTGGAAATTCTTACTCACATAGAAAATGTTTATATGAAATATAAATTTGTTTTTCCTTTAGCAAGCTATTGCAGGGAATAACTAGTGCTTCACTATTCGCAGTATTAGAATATAAACGGAAAATAAGAGCACAATAATAAAAGGATATTATGCACTCTTATATTTGGGAAAAATTATTTCATAATGAATAAGTTTTTTGTTTGATATGCCAGTTTTGCAACTATAAAATTTACTTTAAAAAAGGAGATAATAAATAGAAAGCCATCACTTCACTCTCCTCACCTACCTCTTAAAATAGAAATGTGTAAAAATTAAGAAAAACTCTGAAATATTTAACCATATTTTTCATTGCACTTGAGACGAAAAACCATATCAACAGATCACCAAAATATGGATCTAGTCCATCCAGCCAATTGTTGCCAAAACAAAAGTTAGATGCATTAGGACTTAAAATAAATAAGTCAGCCGGCAAAAACACAAGTAGTAATAGAGAGCAAATAGTAAACGTGAGGTAAAAGTGAGGTAAAGGACAAGGGAATTTAATATGCCGATAATCATGTGCTTCGTTAATTACTTCAAAGCGCTTGATTGTGTGCGATGATACATATTATCAGATATCTCATCACACCAGATAGAATAGTGTAATAGATTGGTGGCAGTAAAGTTATTTATTTATTTTTTATTGTTTATTGGTTTACAAAACAAATAACAATCTCATTAAAATGTAAATAACAGAAAAAAATAATTGCAAAAATATGTTACGTATACGTTTATAAAATTAGTGTAAAAATAACAATAATAGTTTAACGTAGAGAGGCCGCAGTGATAGTAGTAAAAATATCCAATTTAGAGCACATAGTGTTGTAAGAGGTAATCATACGATGTAAGGGCGAAAGACTTAAAACAGTTAGGTAGTTAGCAGATATGCAGAAAATACGAATTGCTCGCCTCATCACAGGTATATATGTCTGAGATATTTAGTGTGGAGAAGGGAAGAGAGAGCAAGCTGGTTTGTCTATCGAAACTCATGTGTGTTGATAAGACAGGCCAGTTCTCGTTGACCAGAATAATGCCTGATCTAGATATAGTGAAAGATTTTGTATATCCTGGTTCTAAGATAAGACGAATTGATAACGAGTCCAGATAGCCAAATATGCAATGACTAAGCACACAAAAATATGGCAAAGTAGAAATATCTCCAACGTCACCAAAATTAGACTCGTACAAACACTTGTCTTGTTTGTGTTATTGTATGCATCCGAGTCTTGGAAGATCCGTGCTGTAGAGAGCACGTAAAGGATTAAAAGGTCAATTCTCAGCCAGTTGAAATTCAAAACTAAACCTTCCACTACCTTTTACCAAAGAATGCTCTCATAAATTGGCCCTATAGATCGAAGACCACCTGATATTGTCGACAAAATTATTGTTGTACACCGTACAGAGGATCTGACGCCGTCAAAAAGATTATTGGACTGCCCATTATTAACACTTTAAGGCAAGATGAAGACAGGGTGGCATGGAAGCATATCGTCAGCTCCATTAGGGCTACCAAAACGAGCACGACCTTCAGTAATGAAGTAAACGACTAAGAAGAAGATTTGTAAATAACTTAATTACATAATGATAGATACAACTTTACAAAGACAAAAATTCTAAATGCTTTTTCATATTAACGTCGTATAAACTTTATTTCGCATATTGCAGGGTAGGCAGAAAGAGAACTTTGTGTCAAAACACTCCGTTCCTCGCTTCCTGTCCTGCCTGCTTTGAGACATTACGAGTTGAGAGACGAAACACGCCACATCAAAAATAAAAATGAAACCACTAATGAAAATACATCCACAAAATCTCAAGTGGCAAAATTACGGATAGCTCGTTGCACCTTTCATATATTTCTGTCATTCAAAGTATAATATATGACTCTCGTGGGAATTTTTAGAAAAATGTATATATTTTGTAACTTATTATTATAATTTTTTCATGTATTTTCGGCAGTTGTAGGGTAGTCTGTCTACTGATAAGTAGCTCTGTTATCTAATTTAAAATCACGTCGTATCCAATGTATGCTGAACGGTGTAATAGGTGGCCTTACTTTATTTAAAGTGACCAGAGAAATCTGACTTAATAACATAATTTTTCTTTTGAATGAAATAAACCTTTTCCTTAAAGTACATAATGCAGTGTCATCGTGTCGAATTTAGCATTACATATAGTTTACAATACAATGCAATGCTATACTGTTTTGCAGAAAAATAAAGTAATAAAAAAAGTTTAATACCTATTTAAAAAAATATTGAATTAAGATGCGGAAAATAGTGTCTTGACACTAGGTTTACTCTGGCTATCTGATAAAGCTACAGAAATTAATTAAAAAATATTAACACAAAAATGGGCAACAATATTGTAGATATTATTTCAAACCGAATACAATACCAAAGAAAAATGAACTTTAATATGAATGCGTTGTTGGAGGTAAGCTTTTTCCCTGGGTTGATTTACTAATGCCATTTATGCTGAGCTTTGTAAAGAACAGGATAAGTTTTAATACTCTAAAACCTTTGCATTTTACATAGTATAACAACGATAATGAAATGGAAATATAAAAAAATATTGATATAATATACTTACTTTCTTTTATATTTTCATGTTTCCTCACAATATTCCATGCCATTGGGTTCCATGCTTCAAAAATACGGAACCCTTTTAGGATCGCGTTGTGGTCCGTCTGTTTGTGTGTCTGTCTGTCAATATCAAATAACCAAATCTATTCCTTGAAATGTAGAAAACATCCAATTTCTAAATCAAAAAAATCAAAAGATATCGAGTGATTCAGTTTTTTGTTTTCGCACTCTGTATGAAATACGCTGCGTAATTAAAACCTATAGGATTGATCTAGAATTATGAAATGTGACAAGGATTTTTTTTAACTTCATTTACAGTACATAAATAAAGTAAACAGTCTCATGTAAGAAATTTAAAGGAATATTAACAAACTAATATGAGTTTTCATTTCACATAAAATGCATGCAATGCATGCAATTAAAATTTATCAATTTTTTAAGTTGTACTTTCCGTTGACATAAGATTATGTAACTAGTTTTTACACAAACTCAGTGCGCGTGTACGACTCGCATTTGATTGTTATTTTTTTTATATTACGACCATAGCAGTTTCATAGCAAACATGTATACGAAGCGGTATTTACTGTCAAATTACTTCAACATTTACTCATTTATAAACTTTACTACACCTTTGAATGAAACGTATCAACAAAGGTTGAATACTGGAACAATACAAATATATAAAATTTCATGAATATTTTTTCATTTCATGAAAATTAAATTCTAACTTTTAATTATAACAGTGTATTAAAAGAATGTCGTAAAATATAAAAAATCGAAATTAGCATTGACAGTGTAAAAAAGAATAATAAAAGCACGACAGGGCTAACGATTATGTAACCCCAATTATTTTTATAACAAAAGCTGTTTGTACCGGATTCAGGAAGCCTCTTAAAATTTGCATGACATTGCCCAACACCAAACACGATTTATTTGTGAATGCCCAAGAGACTTTAGACCAACCTCTTATAATTTTATGTATGAATATTATTTGGTAACAAGCTCTAAATCACTTGACTGTGATGAAAAAATAAATGCATAATTGAGATCCTACGTTTTAATGTAAAATTTTGCCACTCTTTGCCTCTCCTCGATTAATATTAAATTATGTTTGACAATTCTGACTTTTACTGCCAAAATTCAGATTAAATTAATATTATGAAACATTACAATTCTACTACTAAAATAAATGCTTATATAAATGTAAAAGTAATAAACAACCTGTTAGCTTAAATGGGTATTTTGTAGTTATATAAATAAGCTAACTCTAAAATTAAAAACTAAGAACTAAAATATTTTAAAGATTAATAATCAAAAATAACATTGACAGCTTAAACTGAATTCCGTATCAATGTTCACTACATAAATCACATAAATATAGGACCTCATAAGCTGTCAACGTAATGCCATCCAAGCCAGGTTGGGGTGCGTAATATCGTGGAATAAATCTCCTACTGCTAAAATATGCCTCAATACTTACTGTTGAATGTGAACGTTTAATAAATCAAAGTTGTAATATTGAAGCAATAGATTACCAAACAGAGCAGTCATATTTTATTCATGAATACTGCCATAATTACTATAAGATATACAATGTCTCCTAGTTACAAAAAAATAGTTCTATTAGCTTAATATTTGAGCATAATAAAATGTTTACACATTCTTTGTCACAAAATCGAAATTCGAAAGTTCTAATTTCGTTCAAAGGCTGGCCAAGGTCCAAGGCTGTATGTTTCAATGTTTATCATACATTTATTAGCTTCAGTTGGCTTCCCTTACTACTTTGTACTTTGTGTATTGATGCTTGCAATAAGCGCGTTACTAGATTAATATCTTGACGTTCGAGGTGTAACACTATAACGGTATAAGAGGACTGGCACCAAATCTCTTATTTAGCTAACAGGGTTCAGAGGGTTATTGTGAATGGCAAGAAATCTCTTGGATCATTCATCTGGATGGTAGTCCCACAGGGATCTATTCTTAGTCGATTCCTCTTTTTAATATACATATATAAATTACTTACCATGTTTAGTTGGAACGAGCCGTGAAATAGTATTGTTTGCTGCTGATATTTAATTGATTGTTACAATGAAAAGAGAAACAACGTATATGACAAATAAATAATGCTCTCTCGAAATTAGTACATTGGTTTATTATTCATAACTTACTATTGAATAATAAAAAAAAATAACTAAAAGTATAATTTACTTTTAAATGGTCAAGCCGTAGATCCTGTTAATGCTACGGCTACGGCTAATGCTACTAATCCTTTCTCGGTATCACCATTGACTTAAATTACAGTGGGGATCCCATGTTGAAAATTTGGTAATGTAGCCACTATTAACTCAATTATTTCGTTTTGCAGAAACGACCTATTCGTGCATTCTATAAAGTAGATTTTTTAATCCAAAAAGATTGAGAAATTAATCTATTGACGTTGCATCTGTATACATTTATACATAATTGAAAATGTATTGAGATACAACTGCGAAAATGCAAAATTGCAAATAATTATAAATGATAAGTCTATTTATAAATATGTCTAAGTATCTCTATGTAAATTATCAATTAAAAAAAATAAAAAAGTTCCACTGAGTGAATTTTTGTGCCGGTTCTTTTTAGGTTTGAGGCATTAATTTTAATTATTTAATGTTCAAAAAAAGTTAGTTTCTATCTTTGAATAAAATTATATGACTTTGACTTTTTATATACACATATTACTTCCTGGAACGAAATATTTTTTGAACTTAAATGATAAATGAAAATAAAACGAAAAATGAATGAATTAATTATTCATATTTGTTTACCACTAAATCAATTTAAACGTAAAGTGCTCCACTTCACTCCATGTATTCACTTTATATGAAAGGCCAATATAATCAAATTTTGTTAATTTAATGTGGAGATACATATTATATTACTTAATATAAACAGAGCAGCATAATTGTTTTTTGTAGGAACTATTATATATTTTTACTTTTACTATATATTTTTAAAGCGTTAATACACACTAAGGATAGTAAAATACTTAAAGATAACATATAAATTATCACACTCATATATATATATATATATATATATATATATATATATATATATATATATATATATATATATATATATATATATATATATATATATATATATATATATATATATATATATATATATATATATAAAACAGCCCGCTGCATTTAAATTGATTTCAGTATTTTTATTTATAAATTTATTGGAAATTTCATATACCTTTATCATAATATGATATATTATATCTTTTTGTTAGAGAATATCTCATTGCTATTACTACTATTATTTTATTATGTTAACTGTCTTTAACAATACTACTAATATTAACTCCACTCTATGACCAATTTGATAAGGATAATATGTTTCCACTTGACATTACATAAAAAAATGGAATGAAAATAGCTTAACAGATAGCAGATAGTAGATAGAACAGTAATGCCAAGACACTCTTTTCTCCACTTTCGACATTGAGAAGTGAAGGGGCTTAACGTCACGTCTTACCCAAGAGTAGTTAAGGCAAATAATTCACTGTCCCCGATTGGGAATTAAACCCACAACTGATACGTTTATATGAAAAAAAGGTGTTTCAAATATAACACACCAACTAATAGCTTTTTACCGTTTTATGAAAAGAAAAATAAACAGTTTATGTAATGTTTGTGTCATCATCATAATTTATCCTTATCGATTTGCCTTCATCGCAAACATGTCACAGAAAGAAAAATTGTCTATATTGCTTATATTATTATAATTGAATATATTCCATTCATATGGTCTAGTACTACTAGTGGCCTGTTTATATTCAAATATTAATTATTACGTACTATAAAATAAAATCGTTATCCCTCGATTCAATGAAAAATTTCAAACTCCGTACTAGATTTTAATGCATTTACTTGCTTTTACCTGCAGCCCGTGGGGGTCAGATGAAAATAATTAATACTCGTAGTTTAATATCATATATGATACATTCTAAATTCAAGAGGTATGGCTTCACGGCTATATATATATATATATATATATATATATATATATATATATATATATATATATATATATATATATATATATATATATATATATATATATATATATATATATATATATATATATATATATATATATATATATATATATATAAAAATATGACGAATGCCAGTTTATAATAATGATACGGTCCTGTTATCCCTCATCAGGGCCATAGAAGGGCTCGTAGAAGGACCTTCCATTTTTCGTGGTCCTTCCACAAATGTGGGGATTTCTTTTTATGCTAAATATACGGGACTATAAAGAAGGACTAATTAGGGCATGCAACTAAAATTGTACATTGCTTGCGATGGTAATAACTACGGCCTAAATTTCCCACATGATAAAATTTATACTTTATTTAAAGTAATGAATAATGATAAAATAATGTGGTAAGTTTCATCATCTACATATTAATATAAAATTGAAGTGTCTTTAAACTGTGGTTTGAAACCTACCTTAGTACTACCAGTACGTTCCACCCAAATATTGTTGAATAGTCAATATTTGTGTGTCAAAGACAATATAATATGTACATTTATTTAAGTAAAAAAAAAAGCAAAAGAACTTTTATGTTATACTATGAAGTAGGGGAATTTATAAGTCTAAGCATTATTATTAATACTAAAACTATTTTCTTAGTTTACTGTGAATAAATTATAATATTTAACGATATGACTATTTTGATTTAATGTAAAAAAACCTCAATGTGCATTCAATCACGCATTTATTTGTTATTCAACAATCCATAGTCATGTACAGCATAATATACTGTTTTAACTTGTCACAAAGTTTTAAATTTCGTTTATTTTTGGAGCATCACAAAGGATTCGAATGAATTGTGATTTTTCCAGCGTGACAACATACCGCTTACGAGCGCCATGACGGTTCTTTTTTCATGACGCCCAGCCACGTCACCGGAAGAATAAAGGCTAATCCAACATAACCTTAATTGCCCAAATCGGGAGCTTTTCCTTAATAACACCCAAATCCGCATAGATATATGTATGTAAATATCACATAAATTAATATTTATGTGCTGTGTTCATAATTAGAGCATGTTTATTTATTAGTAGCTGTACAATCAAATTCTAATGTTTTAGTTGCATTTTGAATGGTTTATCATAGAATTCAAAGATAACAGTGATTACTATTGGTATTCATTTAATATAGGAATAATAATAATAATTAACTGATATTACTAAAATTTACAGATTTCCTCATATATGTAATAATTCGTTAATTGAATGTTGTATATTACTTTATTGATAGCGAACAATATAATAATTAAGCGTATTCGAGTACTAAAAAACTTAAAATCATATGGCTATATTAGTATGATAGTTTATTTATTTATAATTATTTTTAGGCTTTCCAATAATTCGTTTAATTAAATACGTTTTGATTAAAAACTAGATTAAACCGATGGAAATATTTTGGAATGAAAAACCAATTACGGTAACGGTTTTGATAAAAACTGTAAGAATGAAAAAGTCATCCAAAATTGTTTGTGATAAGTAATCAACAATTTACAAGCATGTTAAATATAAAATAGTTAATAAGAAATGCTATTATTTTAGTATCGAAAAACAGCTGCAAATATTGATATTTTGAGACCACAAAACAAACCCGTGTTGGCCAGCTACCTACGTAATAACAACGCCACTGTAAAATGTCAGTAGTAAATTTCTGGAGCTTAAAAGCGTTTTAACTTTAATCAAACCAGTACAGTAGTTCCAATATATTTTATAATTGAAATATCTTTACAAAGTTAAGTTGATAGAATGATTCAAATTGCATATTTGGGAAAAAGAAAAATTATTCTTGGATAAATTGAACTTAATCCCTCTTATCTTCATTCTATTCATATTCTTACAATTGTCAGGACACTTTATTTGTTAAGCATCTATCATTAAGTCTAATTGTTATTCATTAAATCATTTATTATTATTCATTTCGTTTGTGGATTCGATTCCCCCTCGAGGAGAATGAATAGTTTCCATTTTCCTCGCACTCACAACAAGGCAAAGAGTTGAGTCGGCGTTGAGTTCCGCCACTCAACACGCAATGCCTCGAATGGCGGAAAGTGGAGAATGGAGTGTCTTAACACTAGATTCCTTCAACTTTCAATTCCCTCTGCCTACCCTGCTATGTACGGGAAACAGCGTGAAGCTAAATATAAATTTAAATATAATATTATTATTATTCATTATTATAGCATGCTGAATCCACTTTAAAAGATGGTGCATTTAGTTTTAATTATTTTTTTTTGTTTCACTCCTTTTTCTTGATGTTTAATGTTATCATCACTTGTGGATCATAATAAATAAATAAATAAATATTATTATTAATTTATTATTATTCATTAAATCATTTAAACTCTAATCACGTACAATACAAATAGACAACATGATAACACTCCGAGGTCATCGTCGCAGTGTATCTGACACGATGGTTATTATCATATTAATTTTTCGCTACAGCAAACAACAAAACACGGCGTTGAATTTTACGAATTAACACATATAATCTCGAATATGGATGAAAACCGGAGAGAGAGTGTCTTAGAACAAATATTGTAACGAAACAATACTTTAATTTTTAGCTTTTCTAATATATATTTATTGAACATGTTGAGTAATACGTAAAGGTAAACGTAAAGATTAAAAGAAAAAATCACATTTTATTATTATATAGTATTATATTATACTTAGCAAAAAGAACTCTTTTTAATTGTAAATTGAGGCTTACAACATTAAGTAAGCTGTACCCAGTATCTGCTTAAAAACGGATACTACATTTTAATATTTTGCGCAAAAAGGATTACAACAAATGACTGCGTTTTATAATAACTTGTTGTGCATTAATTATATTACCAGTAGTGTCCTCGGAGAGAAAAGGTTTTATCATTTATTAATGTTTGCGAGCAATGTTAGCATTGCATAATAATATTTTCCTTATAATGTGTAAGCATGCTCGTGTCGCTCAGGACAATTCATTTGTTATAATCAAAGAATTATGTATTTGACTCATAGGTAGACGACACCAGTGGGTTGTAAAAAAGCATATAAGAATTTCGACACTGCTCGATGAGAACGCATGGTTTAGGGGCTTCGCTTCGAAGGTTCAAATCCCGCTACGTTCAAATTTCTATGTTTACTTTAAGTTTTTTTTTATTGATTAACCTGGTCTCAAGATCATTTTATTCATATTATATGTATGTATATATCATATTATTTATTACTAAGATAAATAATTACTTTTATATAGAACAAAGACAGTATTAAATAATTATGTAGAAGTCTTTTTAATCTGCTAAGAATATATATAATATTTTAACATATATTTATGTCTGTCTATAGATATAATTAAATATAAGTAAACTAAAAAGCAAAAACAGACTCTATTACAATATCCAACTAAATCAGACACGACTGGCTTATTGTTTTACTTAATTGACTATTCCAAACAAGTTCAAACAAAACAAAAAACTTCCTTTTCCTTTAAAAGTCGCATGCATCAATTGATAAATCATTCATTCTATCTGGATTTTATTTATAATCACAGATCTTGTGAATAGAACTGTTAAACTACAAAACCTGAAATTCAATCTCTGATTTAATCTGTTTAATAATAAATAACATTTCGACAAAATACTTTAAAGTGTATTATATATAATATAAGTTTTTTTATTACATATTACATACGAAATAATTTAACATGCTTGATATAGGAAATGGTGTTTTAATAATAAATTTGTTTGCATGCTACGTTAATCTTGCATTACATTTAGTGTAATTGCAGAATACATAGATTTAGAAGAAAATAAAAATGACATTGAACTTTTTGTTTCATTAAAACAGCTACGTTTGCCATAAGTTAGGTCGACGGAGTATTAAGCTGGGATACGCCCGTTACTTAGCGACGTATTTGTACTACTTTCAAGTAAAACTGGCCGGGGGCCAACGGTGATTATGTTATTTCGTTTTATACTAGCTACCTAGATGTCTAGGTTACTTAGAAGGACATAATTAAGTATGTGAATCTTTTCAATATTGTTTCATAATAATTTATTGTACGAGTATATTAAAATCATGTACATACATTAAATCATAGACAAATTAATAAAAATAATATAGTATACTTCGATGCGCTCATATACAAACAGATAATACATTTTAATAAGATAAATTTAATAAGATAATAATTTTAATAATAAGTACAATACGCTTTTACTATTCAAATGGGGTATAAATAATAAGCCCGATAACTAAAATAAGATATCGTGGTTACCGAAGTGAATATACGACTCTATTAAGTCATTTCCATGCTATTATTACATACGATATATACATTATTTAACAAACTACGTGGAAGAAATATTTTTATTAGAAATAGATAAGATCAAGACCATCTCAAACAGTAGTCAGTGTACATATTATATACTATTATTGTGATACTAAATATATATTTTTTTGCTAGTTTACTGTGTAAGATTGTCACAGGGATATGACTGAGATGACGTCTTAAATGTACAGGACTGGCAAATAGATATTACACCAATGATTTCTCATAATTATATTATAAATTTAAAATTACGCCTTGAGAAAAATTTTAAAAACTTTTTTAATTTTGTAACCAATATTTCTTAATATTATTAGTTTTTTTGTATTCTCCGATTAAACCGTTCTTATTTAATCGTGTAACAGGCTGCTCCGTGTTACATGACTACTTTGTGTAAAAAATGGCATGATATTTCTACTAGAACATTTTCATAAATATCGTACGAAGAAAAAGTTTTTAAATTTCATAAGTGTAAAATCGTTCGGAAATTGCCTCTGTCATTTGTTAAAATTTTTCTATCGTCTCCCAGTTTGTATAAAAATCATTTAATTATATATTTATAAATATATATTTGTGTCATGTGTCACAGATATATTTGTAATTATGCCCGATACAAAATACTGTCGATATTCTTCCCTCGTGAAAATCTCCGTAATGGCGGAAAGGGAGATGCTTAGATTTATGTGCGCTTGATTTATAAGAAGTTAAGCTATAGTCATATCGTATGCCTTCTAAAATTCTTTAGGCCATCGTTGCTGTGTACACAGCTGATTATAAACGCGTTGAACTTCACTTGGAGGAAAGTTTATATTTAAATTATTTTACGTTGAATTTCGCTACTCAATAGACAAAGTACCGAATTCAGGCGGAACAGACGAATGTAGTGACTTGACACTTGGTTAATTGGTAATGTCCCTCTACCCTATTAAGCGGACGTGCGTGAAGCTGAAAAAAAGTCTTATTCTGTAGTAAGCATAAGCCATGAAATTAACAGCTTTATAATTGTAGTAGAAAATCTTGATGAAAATGTAATACAAATTTCACATATCATTATATCATAATAAAATTACAAATATCATCATATATAGTCATGTTACGAATACGAAGATACGGGTATGTCTCTTAAAAAATAAACTTATAAGCTTGGGAAAAACTTCTACACCATTTTCTGATTTTAAAATACTCACCGAGATTTTTATTAAAAAAGCTTTAACATGATGGCGAGGGCGAAGCGAGGGCGAAAAGACAAGTCTTTGTAGTGAAATATTTTTTGTATTTTATATAAATCATTTAAGTGGTATTGCCAATACGATGTACGGCATTGAATTTTATTATTCTCATTTAAAGTGAACAGAACATAATATTATATGAATGTTTAAATATATTCGACAACTATTCAAATATGTGTGATAATGATACGATGACAATAATGACGATAGCATCAAATATTGTCATTATGGTCATCGTATCATATATGTCGATGGCGCCAGTGTAATTAGAAGCGTTAATGCATAATAGAGGCTACTGTGGCGTAATGGAACAGCCTCCAACTGGAAACGTTTGTGGGTTCGATCTCCACTCGGGGGAACAAATTATTTTCATTACCCTGTTTTGTCAAGCTTAGTGTTAAATATAGTGTCTTGACACAACGGCCTCTCTTCCTGCTTTACATATGTGTCTATGTCTGTACCAGCTATCGCGACGGAAAAAACACATTTTTAAAAAATTTAATTTTAAAAAATTAAATTAAATTTTTTAAAAATTAAATTTTTAAAAAATTATTTCAGTAGAAAGAGCGAAACAAAACTGTATGTAGACATTTTTATCTTCATTAGTACTTTTATAATATTTAGAAACATGTGCTTATAATACAAGTTTTAATTATATGTCATAATGCAAACTGATTTTTTAAAATTATTATATATTGTCGACGGTTGCGTGATTGAAATGACCTCGGAAGTTATTTTTATCGTCACATTGATAACTCTACATAGCTAGGAGCGACTGAGGGTCTTATTGATGACATAAATATATGATTCTTTTCTGTTGTATAAACAATGAAGAGTGCTTAATTAGTGAGCGTGCCAGTTGAATAAATATGAAAGGTGATGGATGATGAGAAACGGATGAAGGATGACGGATGACGGATGACGGATGACGGATGACAGATGACAGATGACGGATGACGGATGACGGATGACAGATGACTCCAATATCTTCGACATCGTGTTTTCAAAGGTCAACTGAGGTATCCCCTTACCACTCAGTTTTGCTTCAAATATCTTTTTTTACTATTCTTCTATCACTCATTCTCTTGACGTGCCCAAACCACCTGAGCACGTTCTTTTTCATTCTCACTGTGACATCCTCGCTGGTACCTACCATTCTATGTATCTGCGGGGTCGGTCAGTTAAGCCGAAGAGATCACATCTCCATAGCATTCATTTTTATTTAACTTTTCTTCTGCAATACCCACGTTTCACTGTCATATAATAGCGTCGGCACCAGAACTGCATTGTGTACGGCGAACTGCGCAGCTACACTGACGTTTCGCTATCTCAACAATGCATCTAAAGCACATACGGCATCCCGGCAGCAATACGGCTTTCCACATCTATTTCGTATCTTTCAGTTCTTCTTAACATACTTCTTAGGTATACTACTTCATTCACTTTTTCTATTAGCTTACCATTCACAAAAATCTTGTATTCCGTCTTCGTCTCTTTCAAATACCAGAATCTTTGTCATACTTTTCGATAGACCATTATTTTCACACCCATCTTTCAGAATGATGACCAAGTTTGTAACTCTCTCCTTGGGGTATAGCATATTATTATTTTTTATAATCTAAGTGTTAAGTTAATCGTGTATTTAACGATTAATGTAAATATTTTTATCAATACTGCAAGAAAAACGGGCAACCTTCTCTGTTGCTCGTTTTGCTTGCTTTAAAAATAAGTTTATAATATATTATAAAATATGCCAACAATGATAAAAATCACTTAGACAATCGTACTAAAAAGGGGTCAATCTATGTTGAAGTTATTTTTTTTTAGAAATTCATTCATTCTTTTCTTAATTAGGTTTTAAAGCAATATGTTCGTATACCTATATAAATTTAAGTATCTATACATATATATGTATATTTTCATATAGAATATAATAATATACAATTTGCATTTAAATGCAGTAGCGTGACAATTTTTGGTTCGACGCACATTGCGGGGAATGAAGTTTTAAATTTTTACAAATTGGTAATAAGACAATACGCGGCGTTGAGGTCCGCATCATATCTCAAAAATTGGAAAAAAAGCGAAAAGAGGGGATCGGAGTGTCTTACTACAGTACACTACACTAGGGTACCTCTATTGTACATTGCGGGATGCGGGAGAAAATATGAAGCTGCATTGATATTATTTAAATATGTACATATGCTATTAGATACAGGTTACATTTTTCCGCATCGCGTGTCATTATTTTTCAGGCATCTGTCAAATACGTTACTGTCGTTTTAATATGGCTAGCTAGTGGCTGGGACGTGTAAATAATGTTGCCATAATATAGTTTATTTTTTTAAATGTGTCAACAAATTTCTAGTACAAAAGCTGAAGATTTTGTTTGGTTGAACCCATAATTAATTATCAGTAGTTCCTATTGATTTCAATTCAAATTTATTTTCGTGTTATATATAATATAATATGATTTTGAAAAGTGTTTATCCAAACTAAGGATAGAAAAAATACTTAAAGAAACCATATAAAAATTTGACCGCTGCGGGATTTGAACCCTAGCCTCGGTTCAGGGCGGTTAGAAAACGTCCGAGTCTAGGACGGTTTTCATGGGACGCGGGTTCAAACCCCGCTGCGTTCAAATTTTTAATATGTTTATATTTGTAATGTATATATTTTTAATATTAAATATGTTTTTCTTTAAGTATCATTTTTGTGTTGTTCTTATAGACTATATTACAATTATTAGTCATTAAAATGTGTATTCACTGTAAAAGGTAAAAAACTAGTTTAATCATAAAGTGCAGTAAAGAAAATATTATAGTAGTGACAAACTTTCTCGTAAGTTCTAAAGTTTTTTAAGGTAATATTGAAGTTAAAATATAAAATTAATATGAAAGTGTGTTAAGTAAAATTTTATTATATTTCTCAAAACACTTTTTCTCATTTATACACACATACTTTATATTATTTTTCAGAAATGATGTGATTATAAATTAAATTAATGTAATACTAATTCAATCACTATAATTGAATAAATAAATATTAAATAAAATAAAGAAATTCGTTTTATTATGAAGCAACAAAAAAAATTATTATATGATTGAATATTTATTCATAACCGAACAGTATGACTACTTGTTATTTCACAACCGAACTAAAGAACGAAAACAAACGTAAGTAAAACACATTTTGTGAACGCTCTATTGATCAAAAGCTATCACCCTTATAATAATTTGGATATCGTTGTTTCGAAATAAAAATATCGTAAAGCCTCTGTCAGTTTATGTTTTTTTTGTTATTATTACCGCAGTCATCGGCGTATTTACGTAATACATTTCTAGTTCCATTTCTTTAACATTACTTTATATTCGTCGTGAGCTTGTGAAATTAATCATCCAATGATGATTTCGTTTTCGTGCACCGAAATGGGTTCTAGGCAATACAGGGCATTGGAAATTCAGGGCACGATTCAAATTAAGTGATAAAGCGCTGGGAGTTCGCCGCCTGCGCCCGCCTGTCACCGGTAATGCGCAAAGATGTCGTGTGCTATTGTACCAGTGTTGCTGAACTCTACTAAATAATAAAAATATATTTATACTCACTTAGCCAACCTCTCCACTTAAGTTTAGTTTGCTTGTTAACAGTTGTTTAAGAAGTTAAAGTATTCAAGGTCTTCTTAAGGGTATTTTATTATATTTTGAAAAGTTTGTCGAATTCGGGGAACAGAGTGTCTTAACACTAGACTCCTTCTGCCAACCGTTTCCTTTACCCTGCTATGTGCAGGATACAGTGTGAAGCTATAAACAAATGTTAAATAATTTTGACGTAGTCTGATGAGAACTTACGGCTTATTGGTTAGAGGCGGTGAGCCCGTAGTTCGTCCAAAATCTTCTATTTCATCTTATCTTCTTTTTCCTAATCTTCTATTCCGTCTACCCCTAGTGTTGAATAACACTTTGAAAAAATAATCTAAATATTTTATATGCATTCTTACTTGCCAATTGATTACTCTTGGCAATAATCTTTGGGTGGCAGAGATCTCATTGTAACAAATGTATAAAAATTTCAACGTAGCCAAATGGGAAAAATTATTTTCTATCCAGAGTCTGGAAACACTTGAACAATAGAAAAAAAATTGACATATTCTATAAAGTTTGTCTTAAGAGTTGTGCTAGTTGAAACTGACATAGTGATTTATAATAGCTTAATTAATACTACATATAGGTACTGTTGTGTCTAGTCACATCAAAAACCAAAAACCACTTCTAAAAGTAAACAGTCAATAAATCTCCATTTACATATGCACGATATATTCTCATATATTAATGCATCGGACAATCATTGCTAGCGTTTCGTTGGGGCCTGTGCTACGAAAGTGTGAAAGTTTACAGTGCTTTATAATAATATTTTTCATTATCTTTGTACATAATAATATATCTTTTATTTCATCGTTATGTCAAAAAGATTGTGATACAATTAAAAAGCTCCAACATACAACACAATAACAATTAAAACAACTTAGGTAAAAAAACTTCAAAAAACAACCAGAACAAGTTAGATAAACCAACTTCACACTCTTGCCCCATAGGAAGGTAGGCAAAAAGGGCCGAGTGGCAAAATATTCTGTTCATTGCCTGAATTCGGACATTAAGAGAAGCGAAACATAACGCTACGCTTGTCTTCCCATAGTGAAAAAAAATATATAATATGTAAATATAATAACCACAACCAACCCGCATACTACTACATTCCCATAATATACAAATATATTATATATATGAAAAGCATTTTAAACGTATTTTTAGATTCATGAATCTTGTATTAAAACACTTCAATTTCTGTCTATAAAGACGGAATAACTCATAAAATATTAATTGGATTCGGGAAATGAAAATAAATTTAATATAATAAATATGATGGCCGTCTTAGCACAGCGTCTGATTGTAAACGTGAATAGTCTGAATGGCCGTGTGTTCGATTTCCACTCAGGGAAAATTAATTATTTATACTACTACATGCAGAAACTAACGTAAAGCTATTTTTTTTATAAATATACATTCCCCTCAGTAAGTGATTGAATCCAAATATCTATCGTGTATAAACGTATCCTAACAACGTTACTATGTCCTCTACATGTACTCGTATATAAGTATAATCATAATCCATTTATAGCAATGTTTATCATTCCTATAGCATTCAACACAGATTCTATAACTCTTAATAAAGTACGTAACAACAAAAAATATTAGAGTCACTTATCAACAAAGCGATCACGTATCGACTACGATATTCATTATCGGCCATTGGGGGTAAGCAGAGGAAATTTGTAAGGGATAAAAACGCTGTTTATGATTTTATGATACTCCTCTATAACCGAATATGGTATCGTAACGATAAAGTGTAACGGCTTTCTGAGAACGGGAAAAGAAAAAATGTCATACGCACACGCGTTTCACTTATAAAGGTTATATGTATAGCATCTAATGACATTTACTTTAATAAGAACATTCGACGTAGACGACATCTTACCTTAATAACATGATAAAATGGAACGAAATATTTGGAAATATATTGTAGAGCAAGCCATGCGTCAGATTCTCGTATGGTTTCTTAATTAAATTGATATTACTGGATCTCGCATAAAATATGAAACCTAAAGAGGTTTCTAAAGACTTGTAAAGGTTATCTTTAGTAATAAAAATAAAAAATAATTCAATACATAAAATATGCATCTCTGTACGTAATATTTGAAGAAATAATAAACTATATCAACTTAACCTGTAACTCCTGTAAGATCATAAAAATGTAAAGAGTCTTTGTGACCCAGAATAGGTGAGGGGCGAGCGGCTGAACACTGCCAAAGCTAGCGGGCACTCAGTCGCGTTAGGGTCTTCATGGAAGACGCACGTCCAGCGACTCCTTATCCACAAGTTACGTGTTATAATAGATGTTTATGAAAATTAAACGGTTTTAAGTGATAGTGAACAAAATAAACCTTATCATAAGGCAAATAATTGTGATATGTGACTTTCCGGATTATACTTGAAGAGGATGTTTATTTTATTAGCAGTTCTCAGCTTGCTAATCAAAGGTGAAAACTATACTACATATTTAAAAATAAAAATATAATATAGTCTTACAATAATATTTCTATTTATATTTTACTAAATCTTAAAATTAAAACTTTAAATTATATAATTAATACAACATAATTGACTTCAAAATGTTTTAGCAGTTGTAACGAACAATTATTTTTTTTATTAATTTAACTATAAAACATAGATAAAATATATATTTAAATATTAGATAGAACAACAGATTTTATGTATCATAAATTTTATGGTAAATCACTAGAGCACGATGCATGAAGGAATATTTTATGCCATATAAGCTTTTTCCAATGACCCTTGGAGAGTATGCTCTATTAACGCCATACACTATTGTAGAGTATTTCATAACCTCATTATATTATTAATATTCACTTGGTAAGGTATATTAGAAAATTATACACACTAGAAAGTCCGAATATTTATAAAAAACATAGGGGAGTACGATAAAGCTACAAATTATCTAACAGAATAATTGTGTTTATATTTAATATTTAGACTAATGCAGGATTAATTAATTATTGAATTATTTAGATATGTATGTTATATCAGTTCAAATCGTTAAATAAAATTGAATATATCACGTGGTCAATTTAAATATTCATTCAAATTTATACTCCTACGTCCCTTTATAAAAACAATGATAGATCTTGAACACCAGTGAACACTGAAAAGCTTTTAATCGCATAAAAATCACATGGACGGTAACAGCTATATGAATCTGAATCGGACATCTGAATATGCATACACTTTGAAGTCTTTATCAATAGCTATCAGTATAAAAAGATATTGTATCTATCTAGATATTTCAAAATAAATTGGTTTCTATATTACATGTGTAGGTAGACAAAAGGAATTAATTTGATGTTGCGTTCAATATAAACTGTGAGTGTAGTAAGTGTAATTATTGATAAAACTCTACATACTACGATAAGAAAGTATTGTAATATGAGATAGAGCCTAATATTGTAAATTTTTTAACCGAAAATTCACTTACGTCAACAATATTATTGTACGCTAGTATATATAATTGCATAAGTTGGATTTTTCCTACTTTTAATATAAAATTTTAATTAATCATTATGAAATTTAAATGAAACCAGATAGTTGGTAGGCAGATGTTATCTTATATTTAACTCGGTAGAAATTGCACCTGCACGTAAATAACCAACCCAATTTTGTTTGTATTATATAAAATATAACATTCACTTGAGTTAAAAGGCAAAATATTGACTGACTGACATACTTGATTAAGATAAGATTACGATTTGCCAAAACGCTTCTTCATATTATATATGATGCATTAGAAGAGCCGAAATTGATTTTCACATAGATTTATAGATTTCACATCACACCAAATAACTTTTATCTAAGATATATTATAAGTAGATAGAATAGAAAAATATTGAGTTCACATAGTCACTTTTAGTGACACAATTCAGTCTCGAGTTTCACCTTTCAAAATACTAAAAATAGTCTTCGCAGAGAGAATATTTCTCATCTTTTAGCCTTTCGAAACAAATATTGCATAATATTGGCCTTTCACGGTACGGTTGAGGCTGGTAAGAGGGTAAATTACCGCCTTAAACTCTTCAAATTGCCAAATGTAATTTAGTAGTAAAGTAATTTTGGTAAAAATGTCTTCCCTCTTTAGTTTGGCATCTGGACAAGTACAAAACACATTCATTACCAGTCTCATCACCGCCTTCAGTAGAATAGTTGTATAAACAATCGACTTCTTTTTGTCGCCTCGTCGGAAACCAAGAAACCAACACGTGTCCAAAAAAATGAATTGTTCTATTTGCTATATACATAAAACGTAAAATTGACAGAAAATATTAGAATTTTTACTACATCACTCCATTTTCTAGCTTTAGCACATTATGGATATCAAGTATTTGGTGGTGGGTTCTAACATTAATCTTGTATAATCAAACTAGTTTAACCCAAACTATATCCATCACCTGTTCAGTCAACATATTTATAAGAAATATTTATTAATTTTCTTATTTTTTAATCATTACATAATGAGAAAATGTACTTTGCTAGAATTGAAACTGCCATAGTAATTGAAGCTAGAATGTAATAAAATATTTACTATGAATGTGTAGTTATATATGTTAATATGTATATATTTATGCCTTTATAATTTTTATATATATATATATATATATATATATATATATATATATATATATATATATATATATATATATATATATATATATATATATATATATATATATATATATATATATATATATATATATATATATATATATATATATATATATATATATATATATATATATATATATATATATATATTATTTTAACGCCTTCAATATAACAGCTATGATTATCCACATTTTGCTATTAATTAAATTCAATTTATATACAATATTTATGAGTTCTCACACGTTAGTTAGTATCGGTTACCTATAAACCAATTATATGCTTTGTAAATTTTAAATATCATTTGAAGCCTTACGTGTGACAAAGGAAGCTATGATATAAAATTGATATAAAGACATTTATTAAAATCTAATTAAGTAACACAAGCACAAAGTATTTTGGTTAACTTAATAAACGTTGTTTGTGAAATTAAATATGAGTTACGTTATAGGTATATTTGTAAGTAGGAAAAATTACCTCTTAATCTATTACCTCTGGGTATTACCTGTTATGTATTTATAGTAACTCATTCAAGTTACCTCGCAGCCTCGAAAGTTGCCAAATATATAAAATATATCTGCTGGACCATATTGTCCCAATCCGCCTACTCGTGCTTTCTATTTAAGTAAGCTTTATTCCAATTGTGTAGAAAGCAATATTCCATTGTGAATGAAATGTAAAATACTGTTACATTTTCTGAGTTTAGTAATATAAAAATAATATTTTTTCCTATAACTTATATTTGCGTGGATGACAGGGATAACCTATATAAGGGGGTATATCAATATTATTTGCATTATAATCAAACATATCAATATTTGTCTATCTGTTTGTAAGCGATCATTAATTGTAGACTTTCTATGAAGTATGGTATTATTACGTTATAATATCTTATGTTACGTTATTGAGTCAGACATAATTTAATTTTTATACGATATCGTCATTTTGTTCTACCATAGGCATTTCATGAACATACATCGATACCAATAATAATGTCAACACGCAAGGCAAATTAGTTTAAGGCAAGGATATAGAATGTCAAACTTGATATCTACTGTATAAACATTTTACAATTTGTAAAGATGATAAGTCTTAGGCATACAGAATAAAAGAAGATATAAAATGTATATACATAAGTGCAAATGTATATGCTATTTTTATGATAAAAAAAATTGTTTTGAAAACCTATACAATTAATATCCAATATTTGAATCTTGCTAGGTGCAGATTTTATACGTTTAAATACATTTTCTAAACTATGTATTTTTCAATTTACTGAATATTTTGCATCTTGGGAAATACAATATGAAGAACTCGTTAATAAATCTGTAGATCCTCTACTTACTATCCTTTCAGAGACACTGAGTACTGGAATGCTATATTTGGTACTAATCTTTTAACTATTTTATGACATAAATAGAAAAATGGCAGTGGGCAGCGTCAAACTGAGTATATGTATGTACATATACTCGTACATGATTACGGTTTTACATTCTTCACCCTGTATCCCACACATAACAGGGTAGGCAGAGGAAACCATATTCTCAAGGAATCTAGTGTTAAGACACTCCATTTCCTGCCTTCCGCCGTTCGAGGCATTGTGTGTTGAGTGGCGGAACTCAACGCAAATAATTTAAATTTGGAATAGTTTAAAATGTATATACACGTTGTCAAAAACATAAGTACGAGTTAGACTCCAATTTTTTCATATATTTACGTTAGACAATATACAGCTGTCCTATAACTCCTTTGTTACCCCATAGCTACGTTCATAGCAAGGTAAAGGGAAATTGAAGTTAATTTTAATGTTATCATAACAAGATATACCAACTTTAACAATTGGGGTCCATTCCAGCTAATTGTTAAACAAAATTTTGAACTGTTACAATTATTTCCATGTCATGATGCCTTAAGTTGGCCTTTCAAAGATTAAATTGTACGACTTTATTAAGAGTTATCCGGCTTTCATACCCGTGTTTACTCACTCTAAATGACTGCTGGGTCCGACCCAACCTAAACTCTGGGGAAATAAAGAAGGCTAGATATATTTACCAACAGATCTCTTTGTCATAAGTTTGTAACTATACTTACGAATCATAAAGTATTATAATTTTTGTTGCCATATGAACTTACGAGTATGTGTATCTTAGTATATGAAAATGACGCAACACTGACATTTGAGAGTCCAAACATGTAAAAGTTGTAGTATAAGCTTTGCTGCGCTTTTATTTGCGAACTTTTGAAGGACAGTGGTAAGGTTTGAAACGTTAATATACCGAATAATTTTCTATAAGAATTTCAATTTCACACTGTTCTAATAATTATATATTTAAAAAACTGTCACGCAGTAATGTGATTGGAATGTATATGATAATTTTAAGCTATTCCTAATATATTTAGTTCTAATAGAACATCACAAATACAATTATTATTGTACTTACAATGGTGCTTGTACATCGATTTAATTATAAAAATTTAAAATGTATGTATATTATAATGTAATAAATAGCTGTATTGGAATTAAATTGAACAATTATTCTTGTACATACATACACAGCTTAACACTTTCTCCCTAGCGTGGTAGTCAGAGAGAACGAGGCGCCAAACACTGCGGTGCGGTACGCTGCATACCTCTTTCGCCTCGTCCACTGTACAATTTAACAATTCTTGTATTCTTCCTATTATAAAAAAATATATTTAAATTTTTTTGCACATTTTGATAGCATGTTACATTTTCAAATTAATTTAATCAATAAAAATCAATTTATTTCCAAAATAACAGTGAAACTTTTATAAAAATAATCTACCATTATAAAATCTTAGATCATCGCAATTTTCACACATTTTAAGTGATATAATAGTTTAAGTATTAAAGTATATTGGATTTGACATTATTTTTAGAAATCCGACGCTTAGGACACTTTGCAATAGTTCACAGTCACGGCTACAGAGACTGAGGTGTTATTCGTCTGTCTATTGATACAATAACTATTATATCAAACTACCACCAATGGTTTCTTAGTTGTCTGACGTAAAAATTCATTATGCGTCAAAAGGCATTCAAGGCAGTCCTTATCTATCATATCATATTCCTGCATATCATATGGTGGTTTTGAGACTTCAAAGTTTTTATGAGTGGGTTCCATGTGATAGCAAGCTTCTAACTGTCTTCTCTATTGAAATTAGAATATTTTTGTTTTTCAATAGCCTCGCAGATCATTCTAGGGCTATATATCTGTTTTCCGTAGTGAGTATTCATATACTGGTATGGTAAACCTCATGGTTTACCATACCTGATCTACAATGGTTCGATTTATCCACTGTATTCTCACACAAAGCTGACTTCCATATACGCCCATTCTTGATATCTCAGGTGTGTTTCGTCACCCTAACACCAATGCTTCTCTTTGATTAACCAATATAAGATAAGCCGAAGTCACTATCTAATTTTGAATACGTGAAAATATTTACATGTTTTTCCGTATTACTTCAGCATTGTATTATTTTCAGCCAATATATTAATGTTGGCGTTCTTTTTACTCACCAAGATCCCAAAAGAATTGGTCATTTGCCAATCAAATAAATGGCTATAAATGGCAGGCTCATTAAACATTTTCATACTAAACTTATATTTGTATAATAGTGCTACAGTGCTACAGCGTTGTAATTTTATTCATTAATCAAATCGGATTTCAAAATTTGCGACCATGTAGCTAACTAATAAACCAATGACGCAGTTAGGCATGAATATATTGTGCATAAAGCGTTAAATTGACATCAGTAAACGTCATTCCACTGTTTCATCCCATTGGCATATACTCGTATGCATATTGTGGAAATCCCCTAGAGCTAAGAGCAAATAATATATCACCTATTGTATTAGACGATTTTATTGTAAATTCAATTTCAACTAGAATGTTAATTATTAATTGGTGAACGGAGAACCCCAACACTAGGTTCTCTCTGCCCCATAAAATAAAAAGAGTAATGTGGAATAATATTTCTTGAATTCTACAGTTAGTAGTTAGAATGAAAATTATTGTGACTTTTTAAAAAAATAACCAAGATTTTCGAAATGTAGGTGATGTTCGTAAAACTACGTAGTACGATAATCCAACTATTCAGAAAATCCCTGATGACGAAAAGAATTGCATTAAACATTTCTTGTTTAACTTAATTTAGTTACTAAAAAGTGTATATCCATGTACAGATTAAGTTATTAACTAATATACCAAGTAATTCTGTTAAGAATACATGTTGGTCATACTGAGAAGTTAACACCTAACTTAAGAATAAGTTTGTAAATCAACGACAATGCCTACATCGGATTGCTAGTTATTGCAATCACGTTATTAAAAGTTAAAGACTCATCGCACAAGATCTAGATAACGGCCTATCTATAATAATCGGATAAAATTGAATTATTGTTAAAATATCTATGAGATCCAACAAACTTACTCCTTCTCATCTTTAATAGAAAGTCGTAATATAAATGTGTATTTTTTATAATCAAAATATTTTTGCAACAGTATTTACGAAATAAAATAGCGTTCAATTTTTGCACATTGTAAATGAAATTATTGTACCGAATTAATCGAGTATATATATTGTTTGATATTATTCTCCTTCTTTTTCTCTTTTAGTTGTGGCGTTTTACAAACCCCAAGCTTGGAACACTTAGTAGTCGTCTATAGTCACGAATAGACTGAGGTGGAGTTCGTCTGTCAGTTGACACACTTATTATATCAAGCCACCGGCAACGCTTTCTCAATTGCTTCGCGTGCCACCCTGGATTTTTGTAGATGAGCTGTCTATATTTTGCTCACTTGTGTGGTGGGCTTAAAACTTAAAAGTTTTAAGAAGTAGATTGCAGGTAGAAAGCTTCCAACCGCTGATCTTTATTGAAAAAGATATATTTTTGTATTTCAATAGCTTCGAGGATCATTCTAGGAATATATCTGTTTCCCCTAGTGAGTAAATGAGGCTTGTCAAACTTGATATATTGATTGGTTTTATCCGCTAACTTTAATATACACCCATTATTATTATCTGAGATTCCTCCTTTCCAGATTTTTCCTTCACCCTACCACTCATTCTTCTCTTTGTTTGACAAATATAAAATTAGCCACAATCATAATCTCACACTGTAAAGAAATATTATTTACTTGTCAGGAAGTATCTCACTATTTAATTAGATTTAAGTATGGTTTTTATTGCACTTTTTAAGATGTTGACAATCCTATATGTAACTCCCTTCACATATGCTAGAAGTGCTGGCTGTCTCTATAATGGGAGTGGCTTGTTGGTCTTTTCACAACGCTATTGGGAAACTGGTGGTTCTAATGTAGGGCTTTATTCATCTGTCAAAGCTCGTCATCTCTTAGACGTTCAGCGTCACACAAGTCTCTCTGAAACAAAGATTTATCAAAGAATATTTCATAGGGTGGTGGTGAAAGTGACACAGTGGGCCCCATAGTGCGTGCTTTAACTTACTCGAAAAGTAAATTTTAAGTAGGTTTTATAGTAATTAGCTTATGTATTCTATGTAATATATTTACCAAAAATGCACTTACGTTGTAAATGTAAAATAAATGTAATATAAAAATACATGAAAAAGAAATGAAAGTAACCTCACTCTATGATATTTTGTTATTATCGTACATAAAAACTATACTCGCCTTTTACTCGAAGGCGGGTATATTAGGGATCTCATATAATAAATGTGTCTAGAAAAGTAGCTGAAGTATCCTTGAGAAGATTAATTTTCTTGTTACAGAATCCTTATTACTAAGGATAGTTCGTGTCTCGATCCCTTCGCATCGGCTGAGGGGTCAGCAAGCGCAGTTAGACTGCGATTACGAATTGGGTGACGACAAACTTTACTCCGTGAAATGGTATAGAGATAATGAAGAATTCTATCGATACATGCCTAAATACGAGCCGCCTAAACACTCTTATAAAGTTGAAGGGATCAAAGTCGACGTAAGTACTTTCTTTAAATCGTTCTACTAAGAAGCACTCGACAAGTTAAGAAGGTTAAATGAGCTCAAAGCTACTTGAACGATTTGTTTGTCGTAATTTCTGTTTAATGAATTGTGAACTGCTTACATTTAGCTTTAATTAGCATAAAATTTTTAATTTTTTATCAAAGATCTTTTTGGGTCGCGAGCAAAATTTCTTTATGGTATGGTAAAAGATTTAATATTTGACATTGTGTTGATCTTTCATTGCTCGGCTAATTAAATAATATACTTATACTCGTACATGTTTTTACATTCATACATTCGTTTTTTAATTAGTGCAAAAGTTTCTCGCTTGAACTGAACTGCCTAATTTCTATTTTTTAAATATGTCTTCTCCTTAAATATGAAGATTTTGTGACATTACTATACCCAACTTCATACACACACATATACGCATAATTTAAGTGACACTAGTATATGAGCTAGCAGAAACTTCCATTTGTGAGGGTAAAATGTAGCACTACAGCGTCGCCAATGTTGGTCTACATTGAATATCGAATATATAAGGGGAGCAAAATAATAGAAAGTGTCCTATTTTATATGTATATAATTCCGATTACTTTTACGCTTTGTTCCTGTAGACAAAACGTATTTGATCTTCACCACATCGATATATATATATAAGGAAGATAAACATGCTTTTGTATAAACATTTAAAAAAAATAATGATATAACGAACTATGTTTATATTTCAACTTTCACTTTATTATCAATGAATAATTCAAGATGTCCTTTAATATTTCAAGTCAAGTACGTATTGAGTATCAGATATAAAATTATTATACATTTTTCTTAGTTTCACGCTATATCCCGAACATAGTAGGCTAGGCAGAGAGAACTGTGCATAGAAAGAAACTAGTGTTAAAACACTCCTTTTCCCACTTTCAGCCTTTTGAGGCATTGCGTGTTGAATGGTGGAACTCTAGTTAATATCTTAAATTAGTACTTCTCTACTCATGTTAGTATATTTTATACAAAAAAGTTATATTTACAATTTGCTGTCTTTTTACCAAAGTACTGTTGTAAAGGTGAGCATATTGATATTCATACGAAAAATTCGATCAAGACTGTAGGGAATATAAGCGTACCTTTATTTCATTTAATTTGGTTAGAGATTTTTGACTATAAGCACGTGTTCAAATGCTATATCAAAATTAGTATTAATAATGACATTTACGCAGAATCTCTGTTCTTCTTCTTGTCCTCTCTTGAAACATATGACCTACGTGTATGTCGATATTTTTCTTTAGAGAAAACTTGAACTGTTTCTGATTTCTAACATTTTTTTTCTTATCAGTGGCTAATTATCTGATTTAAGTTCATATGTTTTCAAGAATCACGCTCTCTACCTATAGGTAGAGAGAACTAATGTAAAGACACACCATATCTTAGTATTCTGCCCGAATTTGAAAAAATATATATTAGATTGCAGAAATGTACGTTGCGGTTTGCCTTATTAGAGCGGGGACGTATTAATACATATTTAAAACCATACACTGTGCTGCGATGCCTCTATTAAATCACTTATTACACTTACTTTATTAGTAAAAGTGATTGATATAATGATAAGAATGTATGTTAAACACTATAAATATATGATAAAATATACTTTCGATGGTAATCTGGCGTAGCAGTGCCGTGCCACTTATCTACGTATTGTACGTAGTAGCTCGTGCGTTCATCTATCGGTACAAATATTAGTATTTATCCAGTACACAGCTGTATTTTCTATTTATATCAGTAAACATAACCGACTTTATATAGAATTGTTAATTAATTTCTGTTATCAGAGATTACAACAATATTATGAAATCTTAGATTTCAAAAAAAAAACAATCGTTTAAAATAAATAAAAGTGTAAGTGCTTATTGTTAAGTATAGTAGTTAGTGTAATAAGTGTGTAGTGCCTATTAATTAATCAATTTATTTTTAGCTATCAAAATCCGATGACAAAAAAGTTGTTCTGCATCCGGTGACATTAAAATCATCCGGCTTGTACCGCTGCGAAGTATCAGCGGAAGCACCAAGTTTTGCATCAGCAGCGGGTGAAAGCAAAATGGAAGTAATATGTATGTATTATATATTTTATTTCATATGCTATATATATTTTACTATTACTATTATTACATGACAAATCATTGATATGTTTGTGTATATGAATTGGATTAAAAAAAAAGCTACCGCTATATTATCTTTTTAATAATATTATTATTATTATTTTATTAATATTATCTTTTTGATTGTGTTATGTGCTAAACTATATATATATATATATATATATATATATATATAATATATATATATATATATATATATATATATATATATATATATATATATATATATATATATATATATATATATATATATATATATATATATATATATATATCTTGTCACGTAATTGTAGTCATGTCATGTGTTGTTGCCATATTGTGAAATTGTTGAAATATATTTGACGATGTCATGATATCTGAACTGGTCGCATTTCATGAAATAACCAACTCAATTTGACCATTGAATCGTCAACGTTTAACGATTTAACGGCCGTCGGTTTCGTTGTAAAATAGGATGTCCATAATATATTAAATAAAAATCGGGAATTTGTTGTGCACGATCATTTTATACATAACGTCATTATTTTAAGTCAATATTAGTTTTAACCTCTAGAATATCAGTTCAATTAAAAAATCTAGCATAACATGATTTATTATACATTATATAATAAAAAACGATAGTGCTAACCGATTAAGTAAGGATTGGCTTAGGATATTTTTTTTATTTAATTGATACTTTAGTGTTAAAATAATAGTGTTGTCAATATTATTTTATAAAACAATTACTAATAATATCGTTATGACAGTGTTCCGAGATCGTTCTACATCACGATTAACAAAAATGTAAAAAGACGTTTGTGCCTTAAAGGTTTGTTAAGTTACCTAATTGATGATTTTTAAACGATAAAACTGCCTTGGGAATGAAATGCTCGCTCCATTCTATTTCATGCGTCAACAATGAATAATTGTAAAGTTGTGAATGACTATATAAAAAAAAAGTCCCGCTGAATTTCTTGCGCCGGTGCTTCATTGGTCTGAGGCATGATCTTTAGTAAATCGATAGTAATGTTTTTGACGTTCAAAAAATTAATCATGTATTCTTACTTTGAATAAAATTATTTGGATTTGAATTTGACATATCGACTAGTTTCACATTATCACCCTAATCTATTTAAAAATAAATCTTAAATTAAATAAAACATACTATTTTGGCTAATAAATGATTTTAACTTTGTTTAAACGAATAAATTCTTCCTCATTTAATAACACATTATTATTGCTAACTATTGCCATGCTGTAAGTTATAAAAAGAAAAGTTAATTTCAAAAGATTGAGATATATGACACAAGTATTATAGAATAATAATTATATTCAAACAAAAAATGGTCATATTAGAATTTTTTGAAATTTGAAATTTGTCCAAAACGAGATGTGATGATGAATCACATCTCGTTTTGGACAAAACAACCATTACGGAAGTACGCTCTTAGAAACAAAAAATATTAATTACAATCAGATAACAAATAAAATAAATATAGACGTCGAACATAGAACCTCCGCCTTTTTTGAACTCAGTCAAAAAGCTATAAAGTATCTAAATTTAAAAATATTAGTATAGTAAGTAAATTATTGTAAAGTAAACCCTCGCTTAAGCATAAAGTAAATGTAATAAAATATTCATTTTATCACAAAAAATTTTATCGTATTGACTTTTTATAATAATTGACAAGTTATTTTTAAAGGCTTAAGTTCGAAGGACGAAGGACAACTTTGTTTTTTATTGAAAAAGGTATAGAATAGTTATTATATGAAGATAATATCTAACTTCTTAACTTAGGAGATCTTTGATCAAATAATTTCGATAAAATGATACTCATCCCTTCTTTTTTCATGATTTCAATTAGCTTCAGTGGCGAAAAGTAATTGTCTCAGAACTAAATGAATTCTTTTGTCGCAAAAAAGTTAAAGGCAGCTAGGTTTCTATATTAGATTTCATGTGTCTGAATCCTTTCTTTTTTTAGATTTACCACGAGAAGGTCCAAGAATAACAGGTAACGAAGAAGAAAATAGACGAGGTGATTCCTTATTTCTAAATTGTACATCAGGCCGGTCGTATCCAGCAGCAGTTTTAAGTTGGGATATCGATGGCGAAAAGGTTTGTATATTATATTTTTTCTTTTATTTAATATACAGATAACTATTTTATATATGTATGTACATGTATAACTTAATCCCTAGCGGAGTAGCCAGAGAGAATGGAGGACAAAACGCTACTGTCCCCATATAATTCTTTTGCCTCGTACACGTCATTAGGTTAATGATGTGAACGAAGACGAAAGTGGACGTTTTCACAGATTTCATACATGCCCTTCAGGTCGTCATTACAGGGTTCTCAAAGGTCAACTAATGGCCCCTCCCTATAAAACTTTCTCTCTTGCCACTGAATCACTCATTCTCCCGATGTGCCCAAACCTGACAGTGAGAATATATATATATATATATATATATATATATATATATATATATATATATATATATATATATATATATATATATATATATATATATATATATATATATATATATATATATATATATATATATATATTTATATATGATGGCCATAGAAGGGCTCGTTGAAGGACCTTCCATTTTTCGTGGTCCTTCCACAAATGTGGGGATTTCTTTTTATGTAGTGTTTAGTTAAACAAAAGGATTTAATAAAAAAATAAAGGGGAAAGTATAAATTACGCTCACTGGGGTATTTTAACTAATAGCGTACAAAATTATGAAATAAAAATTCAAAAACCTTCCAGCGACGAAGCTAATTTAGAATTTTTCTTGAGTTTAACTTTTACAAAATTTCGAATACTTTTCTGATTAACAATCTGATAATGGCTATAATCTTTCCAAACTTCTATTGTTCACAAAAATCCGTACGACCTCTTGGTTTTATATTAAACTCCAAAAGTTGCTAAATTCCTTTGTTATGTAATATTTTAACTTTAACAAAAAAATCAAGTACAAAATAAATACAATATAATTACTTATTGTTAATAGTACTGGCCAATATATTGCAAAATGTTTTAAGAGCTTTTTTCACCTAATTTTATACCTTCCATTTTCTGACAGAGCTAAGTATATTTCACTTTTTTCATGATTTTTATAGTTCAAATTCAAAAACCGACACGCCACACTAGGGAAATCTAAAAAATACATAACAGATTTTTTTTTATTTTTATTTTAATAACTATTTTCACAATAATAACAACGAAGATATATCCCCTTTGTCCATTGACGCTTGGCGTACAAACGTAATTTCAAACACATTATGCCCGCCTTTTAATTTGAGTTGAGCTCAGGTTAAAAGCCGGGCAGAATATCATTTTTTAATATTCATTAACGTTAATATGTTTTTAAGAAAAAACCCATTAGGGACTCAAATAAGCATAAATAACATTACATCACGCTTTTCCTCTCATATAGCAGGGTAGACAGAGGGAACCTTGTCACTTCCCCACTTTCAGCCCAATTTTGAGACATTGCGTGTTGAGGGTTCCTCACTCAACGCCACGCTTTCTCACTTAAAGAGTGGTGGACTCTAGTAAACTAAATTAGATATTCCCAACTATACATTTGAATATTTTTGTAAATTTAAAGTTATTGGTTTACATACATATCACTTCAACATTGGTTGTAATTTTGAAATGTCAATGGTATGGGTGGTATTTGGGGACATTTTTATAAAAAAAATAAATTTCCCCAATCGGCTTTAGTAAAGTGCAGCGTTGGCTCCAACTATCAAATATGTCTTTGAAATTGGGGCATGGATGACTCATATTTTTCAGCTTTCATTGCATTCATTCAATTATACAAAGAGCTAAGAAGCCTGTACATTCATAAAAATAAAAAAAAAACTTACTTAAAAACTAAAACTTAATTAAATACTTTTTTGTTGCATGTCATAAGTTACGTAATCTATAATTTCATCAAAGTTTCCAAAAAATAACAAAGAGTTAACCTTAATGGAGTTGTATTGTTGGTGTTTAAGCTTTGTTTAACCGTGTCCATCTTTATTTGCTATTAATGATTTTATAACTTTGTGAACATATAATTGCTAGTGATATAGACTACTAACATCTAAATTTAAGTTCGGTCAGTCGGATTGCTTCTTCAATATTTATTATATTATAATTGATGGGGAACTTGTCTAACTTGTCATTTTGAATATTTTTAGACAGTTTGGTATAATTAAAATTATTTCATCAGTGACGTCACCACTATAACAAGCAATGTTTATTTATTTATTACATATAATTACTATTACTTGTTATATATATATATATATATATATATATATATATATATATATATATATATATATATATATATATATATATATATATATATATATATATATATATATATATATATATATATATATATATATATATATATATATATATATAATATTTTGCTATAATAAAATATATCATTAATCATTATAACTTAAATATACATGCAAAAGTAATTAAATAATTGGCTTCATAAATCTGTTATTTTACTTTGAATTTATTATTACCTAAATTTTTTTAGGTGACAGATCCGAATCTATTAGTAGAATATCCTCGTATAAAACACGCTCACGGATTACTATCGACGGCTTTGGGTCTACGAGTACCTCCTGGACGGACGATGGAGGTGCGATGCATCGCTAGAGTAGCACTAGCGTGGCGGGAAGGCAGTGAAGCTGTAGTAGGCAATAGTCAAGTAGCTGATAGTAAAGAAGCTATGTTGTTGGGTAAGATTACATTAATCCACTATATTTACACTATGATTAATTATAGTGATTGAATATTGAGGCTGCAATGGGAGTGGGACTGTGTTAGAAAGAAATACATTAGTATTTCTTGTTAAAACAGTGTTTATATTTATAATATTACGATATAGGATCCTTTTACATACATTAGTATGAACGTTCTTTGTTAGAAGAAAAATATTTACAAAAACTAAATTTACTTAACTTGCTCTAAACAAGTAAAATTAACGATTTTTTAAACTATCATATAAAGATTCTACGGATTTAGTATTAAAAGATAATTGTCACTTCGATTTACGAGAATATAGCTAATGGAGCTTACGAAACGTTAAATCAGCAATGAATCTAGACTTGGGTCGTATACCCAAGTCTACAGCATAAAATTATTGAGCGAAACGAAACTTATTTGATATTGAGGTTACTATTATAATATAAAAGCTGTGCTTTTAAATTAATTTTTAGCAAGTTTTATTATAAGCTAAATTTAGTTGAACTATAAAGCTTTGGATATTGCCGATAAATTAAACTTCAGAAGATGGTGGAGGCTCATTTTTTATTAGAGAATTCACCAGTATAAATATAGTGTGACCGTTGAGGGTTCGAATCCCGCTCGTTGAGTCTTGTGTAAGATACATATTGATATATACGAATATATTGTTCATTATTTTGTTATAATTCATGATCTTGTATTGTTATTAGAATACCGGCATTAATATCTCTTCACAAATCTTAACCTCACTCATCTTAAAGCTTTAATGGTAACAATACGAAGATATTGTATTGAATCACATCTAATTAGTTATTCCCCTTGTTTCTCAAATGATTTCATTAACATCCACATCATTCATATTGTAACGACGCTTAGGGGAATTTATTTTGGATTGACTTAATAACGTTTATTGTTGTCTGTGTTTACTCGTCTAAAGTTGTTACAGCTTCGAATGCAATATACTAAAATACTTAATACGTTTTTCAATTCTTAATTATAAAATATATAGATGATTAGATCAATAGAGGCCATTATTGTAAAATGTACTTAAACTTTACATACATTTGAGCCGATGCAGTTTTCTCAACAAATTATAAAAATACTCATATTTTTACGCTCTCAATGTCGCTAAGAATTAAAATAACAGTTTCTCTTTTGGATGTATTCAGGTATTGTATGAAACAGGATTAGTATTTGAGATATTATTATGAAACTTTTATCTAAATGAGTCAGTTGTGAGACTAACGAAACACGCTTAATATACTTGTTAGCTATCAAATCAAGTAAAAGTGTTATTTTGTTGACGTATTCATATGGTGATTAAATATATAACAACAAATATTGTTAAAAACTGTCTTAATGGGTAAAATTGTATCTTTTGAATATTTCTTTTTAAAGAAAATTGTCTCATACAGAATTCATATTATCAACAGTCTTCAGTGGCCGCGTCTTTCAGAGGGTATGATTTTCCAAGCGGTTTCAAAATGTATAGCAGCTATTACTATGTAATTTTAGGGTTAAAGAATTTAGGGGCATGTCTATGTAGAATATTTTTTCCTATATATTTAAATATGTGTTATCTATAAATTCACAAAATTTTTAGTAATCAGATTTAATGAATGATGCGGTAATTTAGCACACAATAAAATATTATTTACACTCAGATTATCGAAAATACTCGGATCACATTTACAGTCAGAATACGCTCCAATACTTTATTAATATAACAATCAAAATATATATTTATATTAAAAGTTGTACAATATCACAACTCAATAGAGTGAAAATTTCAATCCTAAAATTATTTATCCAACTCGATCTTAACAAGTTCTTAGCGTCAGAACTTATTGAAATTTAAAGAGGCCGACAAAACAAAGTTTTTTAAAGAGCTATCATCGTTTCATTCCCAAAAAGTACCTCCATTAACCAGAATAATAAACGTCTTGTTTGTTTCAGTGCGGAGCTCGAGCGGGGCGTCTACATTAAGTATAATGTTGTTAACACTTTCACTTTTCCAACTTCTAAGTTCTTTAACGCTGTTAGAAACGTGATAAATTATATCTTACTTATTATTAACGTCGTTAATACAATATTGAATGTATGAACCCGAAACTCGAAAGACAATCGTTTAGTCACTACAAATAGATATATTTGTAAGCAATGAACTAGGTAAGTTACTTTCCCCCATTGTTTAAGTGTTCCATCCCGTTTAATAGCATGATCATAGTGTTTGTTAATATCAAATACATATCTATACTTAATTAAGTAATTGATGCTTAAATGTGTTTGAAATGTTTATTTTTGTATAGAAAACGATGTCAATTTCAGTTATCAATTTGGTAAAGAAGCTTTTTTATTATGATCAAAATTTTGTGATTGTAAATACATCTTTAGGGACGCCTTCTTAGATAATACTATACATGGTGTAAATAATAAAATAGATGATCTTTTTTTTTGTATTATTACTGCATATATTAGTCATTTAAAAATTGTACGTATATATTATATACTTATTGGAATGTTAACATTATGAATTCGATATGTGTTTGATCTTTATTATTTTATTAAATTTGATAACATTAAGCCTATAATAAAGGTGTTTTATTTTCTTATTTTAATTTTATTTATAATAATATCTCATGTTGCTCGTGATTATAAATAAAAACTACCCTTAGAACATCTTATTTGAAGCTTTGAAGATTTTCTTTACACAAACATAATTAAATTACCCCTATATAAATGATTTCTTTTTTCTATTTTGTGAAATTCCCTTTTTCTATACAGTAATAATAGTCAAAAAATAAAAAAAAAATTGCTCACCAAAGTTTTCAATTTGAAAACTATCGAGTCGCATGAGGTAGTAGAGTTAGATAGACAGAATAATACTATTAGCTTTATTTATTATCAGAGATATTGAAGATTTAGGAGGTGTTTATGTGGACTTTAAAAATAAAATGTCCGATATTTCAAGAAATTCTCTCTACTGCCAACTACACTACCAAAGGAGCATATATGCCACTATCTACGTATACTACTTACGTTTTACTTGAGCGTTGTCACTAAGTGACAGAAGACTTTTTCTACATTGAGATTACATTGTACTTTATATTGGAAAAAAACTATTAAATTCTGAAAAGATACGCGATGAGCTATTATAGACACGTGTCGAGTAACTTCTTTGGAACTTTCAGCTAACAGGTACCCCAGACAGTACTATAATTAATTTAGCAAAGTTAAGTTGCACTTGAATTTTATTTGCGAACGTGAGTTAGTGAGAAATACTTAATATTTAAAATTAAACAAGTTTGAAAGTAAAGAAGTTAGTATTCTGTATATCTTAGCTGATAACGTTATCCTAAAAAGAACTTTTAACTTATAAAATATGTATATATCTATATATATATATAATATAAATGTAACTGGTTGAAGTCTGTATATGGAACATATTTAAAAAAAATATTATTATCATATAATACAACCCAAAACAATTAATTATTATAAATTTATTAGTCTGTTTGTAGGTGGTATATTTGGTAGGTGTATTTTCACGGTCGGAAACGGCTAAACTGATTTAAATGTCGTTTTCATTCTTGTATCATAGTTATCCTCACTTAGTATTTGTTTAATTTAAATTAGTTCACAAATAAAAAACATTGTATAATTTTAAAGTCCACCAAATTTGCTACAAAATTACTGTATTCTTGAATTGGATGAAACTTTATTTTATTGGATAACAAGAGACAGATTAAAAGAAAAAAGGCTTGAAGACACTGCAGTTTCACACGCAGTAGCTATTTAAAAAAAAAATATATATATATATATATATATATATATATATATATATATATATATATATATATATATATATATATATATATATATATATATATATATATATATATATATATATATATATATATATATATATATAAATATAAAACATTTGATCCACTGCTTTTGTCCTTTAAATTCTTATTTTACGAGAAATATGGGAACTTTTATATATTTGATTCCCTGTAACTTCTATTCATGAATCAATTATTCGACAGTTTTCTTTATACTTCAAGTATGTACATACACACATAACACACGTTTACAATATATAATATCCTTTTAAAAATTTAATATATTATGTTATGGATGGGGGAACTAGAAGTTTGGAACAACGCCTGCATTTTTAATATAAAGATTGTTATTAATCTACCTTTAAGGCATACGTAGCAAACTACAATGTCGCCAATTGACATATTTTTCAGTCGTACATTATGAGAAGAGAGAAATTATGGCCTCTAGGCACTGTATTCTCTACTTTCCACGTTGACATTATATTTTACTAGATTAACTCAATGCAATGACGTTGTATATCGAGAGTAATACGACACTATGAGAAGGTGACCTCAATTCAACATATAATGACAAATTAATTATTATTTTATATACATTCTCGTTAATTTTTTAACAAAAAAATATTTACAAGTATAAAGGAAAAAGCTAACTTACATAAAAAACTACATTTAATAATACATCAAAAGCTTGGTGTGTATTCTAAAATCATGTGTATTGTGGCAAATGTTAACTCACTCTAGAATATTGTTGTATAGAATAAGTTACTTTCAACTTAAACATGATTAAACTGCCTTAAGTCACGCAATCACTGAGACTCTTTGGTAAAAATATTTTGATATTAATCTACATCTTTATTACTAACTGCCAGCCATTTTTCACATTTTTATAAATTTTAAGTCAAATAATTTACTATAATTAATGCCAAAAATATAAACGTGACATTATTCACTTGAGACCATTGTGGTGAAGTGCGTGCGTGGCCAGCGTCTAACTATAACCACGTTTAATGAGGGTTCGGTACCAAGAAGGATGAGCTATTTTACTACCCCGCTTTCTACCTTTCGAGACATTAATTGTGATCTTGTAACAAGACAAAGCGCGTTCGTCCACGAGTTGAGTTCTGAGTGGCGGAGCTTAACTTGTATATCGAGAGGAATACTACACTATGAGAAGGTGAACTCAGTTCAACATATAATGACAAATTAGTTATTATTTTATATACATTCTCGTCATTGGCGTACAAAAAAGTATTTACAAGTATAAAGGCAAAAGCGCGTTCGTCCACGAGTTGAGTTCTGAGTGGCGGAGCTTAACGTCGCGCTTTACCTGGTTATTTCATCGACTGCGTGGATTCAATGTTAATATTATAAGTTTTACAATTTTCTTATGTTTAAAGACTTTTTTAATGTAAGATATGAGAAGCACTAAATATATATTTTGTTATTTACCTTCGTGTTTTTCTGCATATAATGTGGAACGTTAACGGGAATATATACATACATATATATATATATATATATATATATATATATATATATATATATATATATATATATATATATATATATATATATATATATATATATATATATATATATATATATATATATATATATATATACTTACTTCATAAATATATATTTTTACAACGTGTAAAGAATATGCATATTTTTTTTTACATTATTTTATTTCTTTACTTTAAATTAGTTTCACGCTGTATCCCACATGGCATGGTAGGCAGACGTAACCGTAGAAACCTAATGTTAAGACACTCCGTTCCCTTTTTAAGGCATTGCGCGTTGAGAGGCTGAACTCAACGCGCAATGCCTTAATAAAGGGACTTTGCCTTGCTACCAGAGCGAAGAAAACGAAAATAATTTATTCTCCCCGAGTGGGAATCGAACCCATAAACCGTCGCGTTTACATGCAGACGCTGTACCTCTGCGCCACGATGGTCTTCACTAAATATCAAGTTCTCCGCATTCCACCTGATTTTGATACAATATGATTAGCGGAACTCAACACCGAGCTTTGTTTTACCAAAAAAAAAAATCATTTCCGCATTTCGCCACTATTCACGTATTAAATGCATGCATAAAAAAAAAACGGTTAAGTACGAATAGTACTCACGCACCGAGGGTTAGCTATCAATTTCAGATTGTATATTTTCTGCTGAAGAAAACAATTTATAAAAATTAACAAACTTAAATTTGCGGTTATATCCGCTCATATGAAGTACAGATGTATATGTATATGTATAAGTTTGTAATGGATTTTTCTGGGATATACTTTAAGTGTCTAATTTGTGTATTTTTCCTTTGTTTGCACTATAAGTTTTAACTTACCGCCAAGTGACAACTCTCAGTCAACGGGAAGTACCATGTAGGTTTTGATTACGCGGCGATTTTCATACAAAATGCAAAATTCAAGTACAAACTAATCACTTCTACATACTAAAGAATTCGACTTCATCACAAAATACAAGATTTATTTGGAATAAACAATTTTGTAATGAACAATAGTGAGTTCGACGAAATGCAATAAAAACAAATCGAATATTACTACCCACTACATGTCCAGTCACGCCACATTGCCAAACCGTAGTTGCTTACTTTTTAAAAGTCGTGTTGCAAATGTTCTTGCCATGTAATAAAAAGTGAAAAAATATATAGTTATTCTGCTAGTGAACAAAGTTTTATTTATCAAAATAAAACTTGACAGACAGCTTAATTTTTTTAATATCTGCATTTTAAGCTTAGTTAACAAAATGTGCTTTTCCGTGAATAAGCTACAATAAATATTAAAAAAAAAATAGTCTGTATTCAATATAATGTATAATTCACATATATTATTCAATATTTTTTTAAATTTATTAACACCAAATATTTTAATTTCTTTTCTTAAAATTAAAAACTATTATAGCTTATAATAGTTTTCAATTTTAAGAAATGATTTCTAATAACTTTTTCCATAGTTATTCAAATAGGTAAGTAGGAACAAAGGAAAAATAGTTATAATTTGAATTATTGGATACATAATAATATAGTAAATATAGTATCACATTTTACAGTGAAAGTGTTTTTATATTATTTCTCGAATTTTTCATACAAAATCTAGTTACTTTGTTAAATGTATAAATAAACCTTGATATTTGTCAACTAATTATATATGTCACACTTAAACAAAGTAGTAAAATATAGGGTAGGGCCAGTTAGAACAAGTAATAACAAGTTTCGTCGACAAAAGCGTCCCTTTTAAGTGACTTGTCCGTGTTACATTGCGTGACCAGCTCATAATCAGATTGTATGACTATTTGGACTATTCGCTATTTATAGTTAAGGCAGCCATTCTTTTGTATCTAGAAAGTTAAATTATAAAAGCTTAAATTTAAGGCAGCAGTTACCGAGAATGTTTATCAAATAAATGTAAAACTATTCACAGAAGAACAAAAGCAAACAAAAAGCTCATGTTATCTAGAGTTTCTATAAAAGACATTTCATGGTATTTAATATTTATGTTTATCTATACTATACGTAAAATTTGCTAGTTGCCTTTAAATTACGTCGTTACTGAAACGTGGGATGATAATAAACGAAAGACAACAGCGCCGGTACTCACGGCGTATTCAGTGGGCTTTGTCGACAGTTTATTTTGTTCTATTGAAAATATATATATTTAAAATTTTCACATATTTAAAATCTCTTAATAACTTTTATTTCTTCATTTAATTTTAATCAATTAAATATGTACATTGTACTTGTTTGTACGTCTAATAATCGAACTCCTAAATATTTGGAATTTAATGTGGAATAAACCTTTTAAATATTGAGTATTGTCATCCTATCCATATTATATATCTCATCATCTCATGGAAAAAGTAAAAATACTTTCATAAAAGACTAGTTTATGTTTTTTCACCAATATAAAAGGCTAATTGGATGAAATAACTTGATTAAATTTAGTTAGTTCATAATTAACTAATACCCGAATTTGTATAGAGTTATATTTTTATATAGATATATATGTCTTTGAAGGAACAAAATATACTCATATATTTGCTTAAATATAATTTAAATTACACATGAGGACGCTACGCCCTTTTGCGTGTCTCTTGTTATTAAATCGCAGTTCGTGTTGCGCCACCACCAATTAAATTGTACTAATACTCTCGCCATACTGCCATTCAAAAGGCAATGGGACATATTGAAGTGTAGATTAAAAGATAATAACTACATAATAAATTATATTTATATGTACAATTAATTGATATTATATAGTAGACGATATATCTTAGCATATCATGGATCAATCTAGACCTCTCCTGCAGCAGTGTCTGGAACTTGGAGCAGTGCCTAACTGTCCACTGTCCAAGCCTTTCTTTCTATAAAACCAAATTATCCTCCTTATATTTAAAAAAGAAACCGTTCCAGAAATTAACTGAGAGTTCTAGGCAAATTGTAGACATATTTGGCTGCTATACGTCTTGTTTTTTCATATGTATATTAATATCATATTCAAATTTTGGAATATGTCGTCAAAAACATTAATTTGTACCGACATCATTGTATAAAACGAATTTTGCAGGGTAAACAAAGGGAACACAAAAATTTGTGTTAACTTGTATGTTGCTTTTGTATACATAAATGAATAAAAAATGGTATCATCCTTTCATTAAAAGAATGTCAACTATAACATTATAACATGGAATTACATGAAAATTAAGAAACTTGAGGTTTCCAGGCGTAGTAAGTTTGTAAGATACCTTTAGTGTAATTTTCTCTTAATTTTTAACATTACGAGTATCACGGAGTTGGCTTCGTTCCACCATTTTGAGCGTTATACGACCATAAGCAGATGCATTATCACAATGAAATGTAGCGATATGAGCTTAAAGCTAGTAATAATTTGTAATGTAATAATATATTTATTTATTACTTATTTTATCTTTTGCTAAATAATGAACTGATATATTCTATATATATGAATCTTCATGTTTATTTAAACTAAAACACATATTTGAAGGCAATATATAATATGTCCATATTACGATTACTTCAAATACGTATAACGATTACTTTAACCGCAGATTAAATGATAATGAATTTTATTACCAAATTAATTACTTTCCCAGAGCACGTAAGAAAACTTGGCAGTAATCCAATAAAACCACTCGCCAAATAATCCTTTTGTAGCTCTAGCTATACATACATATACATACTTATATGTACATTCATGGGCGTCGTGTACATTTTATACTTCGAAATAATAAGCTGTCTTACGCTAGAGTCCTTTTTTGTGTCTATTTTTTGTTGAATGGTCAAGCTTAATTCAACTAATTAAGGCTTAATTTTTAAAATAAATCTGAAACATTGTTTTTAATCACACTCGATTTAAATTGAAGAATTTTATATTAAGAAAGCCTTTGAGACAAATAGCTAAAAATACATAGCTACAAACTTTTTGAATACTACACTATACACCTCCAGTACTACACTATACACCTCACCACCACCAGTGTATGCTTAAGCTATGTTTCTAATAGTATTTTCGATATTAAAAAAAGAAAAAAGAGCTACACAAAGTTTTTTATTCATTTAAAAACTCAATTGTTAATATTAAATTAAGTTATAAATAATTTCAATTGAATTTATGCTAATCTATATCGCAAATTAAATTACAATTTCGATTCTGGGAATATACTAATTTGTAATTAGATCCAAGATAATACACACCACTCTACATAGTATGAGGTGCTTTGTATGGCAATTATACAGTTAATAGCTGTATCGAGTGGACTCTATTAGGAATACACGTTTTAGATTATATCAGTACTATACACTATTCCTTTATTGTTTTTGTGTGAAAAATATATAGCTAAATATCATTTTTTTTTGAACGCAGCGGGATTTGAACCCGCGCCTCATGGCAACGGTCCAAGGGGTCGTATGTTTGCTATACTCTATCAAACATCCGACCACAAATTTAAGTTTTTCGACTCCTAGTAGTTGTATTTCATTGACCTAGACTTATGAAATTTGACAAGAAGTGAGAACTTGGGATAAATATAAAGAGAAAAATCTCAAAATTGTTACTTTATATGTTTAACACCGAAAGAAACCATTACAAACTTATATTTGTTTCCATGAGGCGCGGGTCCGAATCCCGCTGCGTTCAAATTTTTATGTTTTCTTTAAGTATTTTTTTCTATCCTTAGTGTGGATTAACACTTTAAAAATCATCAAAATATTATATATGTAGTCCATTTCATAATTTCTATAAGTTGTGAAATTGGTACGAAACCCTAGATGCGCGGGTACTGTTCACACTTGACCGATATGTTTCATATTATAACAATAACAGCCAAAGGGAGGAAATCAATGATATATCTAATTGTAACCTGACGCTAAGAGCCTTGTCTGAATTAACAATATACTTGTACTATCGAAACTAATTCGAAAGAAAATATTTTATGCTTGCTCCACGAACATATAAGTGTAATGTAAAGTTGAATCTACTGTCTTTTATATACGTGATAATTTTTTTCTTTATTCAAAATATGTTAAAATTACGAAAAACTAAGATCTCATTATGTAAACCAACACACCAATGACTGACTACTGCAAAATGTTCGATACATCGAGCTTTCCAAAAGATATCACATCTAGTAATCGCGATTAATCTGCTTAAATTATTTCCTTCAAAATATATAATACTGTAAATTGGTGAATTTATTATAATAATTTGACTAAACTCAATGAAAATATATTCATAAAATTTGTCATATATCAAACATGTACGTAAGCGTATTTTATTCTGCCATATAACGATACCCATCTAGTCTCTGATTTCCCTCTCGACAATAACAAGATTTATTTTCAAATTCAATCTGATGTTTCAAGTTCTATTACTCAGAAAGTCGTCGAGTTAAAAGAGTAAATCCCTCTAAGGTTCACAAAGCAAATTTTTATCCTGACCATCTCGTACAAATCGCTGGTGCTCTCTCTTAGGTTCTTTTGTCAGCAATCTTATACATTTATGTATCGGCCCTTTAAAAATATCAGTATATAGATATATTTATTATAAGAAATTATTTTTATATTCAAAATACCTTATACAATAATACAGATATTACTTTTGCGAAATGTTAAGTTAAATATCTTTAATTTATTCTTTCATTCGTCTAATAAACGCACTGATTCAGGTTTACAAACGATATACAAACTTCTTGTTTTTTCCATTATGCGGTATACAATATAGTATATAAATAAAGCATGATAAGCGAAAAGAATCTATTGATATTGATACATTATATGTTGAGTGGCGGAAGTCAACGCCGCACTTAGTTGAGACAGATTGAGAATTAGAAAAATTTGTTTCCCCAAGAGAAGATCAAGCCCATAACCTTCTCGATTATAGCCAGATTCTATTCCACTGAACAAAATGACTGAATGTTTAAAAAAGTAGAAATATACGCCAAAGTTCAAATCTCACCTGAAAAATATATTTTATATGATATGGATATTTCTTTCTGTTTCATAAGACTGATTAAACAAAATATGACATCGGTTGAACTACTTGTGCGTCCCAATATAATTAAAATGTAATAAAAGAAATAGTTCCTTTTTTCGTTTTTATTGTATTACAATGTTAATTCTTGCATTTTTACACACAGTTTATAATATTGCAACGTTTTTTGTTATTAACATCACTACAGAGACATGGGCACTATCGTGAATATTAGTTATTGATCATAAGTAATTATTACCTTTATCGTTACGTAGAACTAAGGTGATAAACTCATATACAATTCATAATAATATAAGGTAAAACTAGGTAATACGCCCCAATTGAAAAACGCCCCACTCACCTACCTAGTACTCTAAGAAAGCTACACAACAGACGTATAGCGCGGCGAATAGCCATCAGTCACCAAGCAACATGGATGTGCTTGCGTGGTTTATTACGCTTGGTTAAAAAATATTGATAAAACTAGTCTTTTAGTAAAGATTCAATTTGTGGTAACTTGCAGACATTTTTTTATATATTCATACTCGTTATAGTTAAGTTAAATTGATCTTAACTAATGAAAATGCACATAACTGCACTTCATTATTCTTGTTCGCTCAGCGTTATTGCCTTGAAATTGTGGCTTTGATCTTGATGGGGCGTTTTCAGAAGCAAAGTTTACAATATACCCCTCTGCTATTTTTTAAAACGCCCCAGTATTTATATTGTATTCTTATTTCAGAATATTTATCGTAAATATGAATGATGAGACTTCGAATTTCTAGGAGCGCAGAAGATTTGGATGAGGACCAATGCGATCCGTACGAAGTAAAGAAATGGGAGTGAATCAAGTTTCAAAGCGCTTAAAGATACATCTCGAACCTTGAGAAGGCACCTTATAACAGACAGATTAATTATCTTCTGTATATTAGTAAAAAAAGTGAGTAGGAAAAAAAGTTAGTTGCTCACATAAAAAAAAGAAGAAAGAGTCAAATTTGCTCCCGAAAGAACAGACGTGAAAGAAATTGAAAGAAAGAAAAAGATATTACAGTAATAGCTTGATGTAATCGCCTGAGAGGCATCGACCACGACATCCATGCCCGTATAAACGCTGCCTGGGCCAAATGGCGGGAGGTCACTGGTGTGGTCTGCGATAGCAGAATACCGCCCAAGCTCAAGGGACTGATATACAAGAGCATTATCCGACCTGTTCTTATATACGGCAGCGAATGTTGGCCAACATTATCTCGGCACACTCAGGAGCTTCACGTCACGGAGATGAAGATGCTGAGATGGATGTGTGGCGTGACGCGGTCCGACCGCATACGCAACACATTCATTCGAGGTAGTCTTGGGGTCCGTGACGTAGCGGATAAGCTCCAAGAGCGTCGCCTGAGATGGTATGGCCATGTTATGCGCCGATCTGAGAACTATGTCGGAAGGAAGTGCCTTGACATGTCTGTCCCTGGAGTTAGACCACCCGAACGCCCAAGGAAGCGATGGCTGGATGTCGTGACACAAGACATGAGAGCCAATAAATTATCCACTGAGGATGTTAAAGACCGTGCAAAGTGGAGTAGGCTCAGTCGGAAGGCAGACCCTGGCAAAAGCCGGGACTAATGCCAAGAAGAAGAAGAAGATAGCTTGATGTAATGGCCTGAGTAACTTTCTTCCACCTTTATTGAACTACAAAGGCACCTGCAACAAACACGATTTTCGGAAGGCCATCCACCAGGATCACAAGTTTTTATGAACAAAATATCATCGTAAGCCAACAACAGATTTGTTCACAAAATGGTTTGAAGAAGTATTCTTGCACTACGGAAACCCTCGAAAGACTTTATTGATGTAAGATGGTCATAGCTCACACAGCAATGGTATACGGGTACTTGAGGTTCGTTTATGGGAAGCTTTAGAAGACTTTGAATCTTGCTTTACCGTTGTGCTGTGATGACTTATTAAACTGTTGATAGTTGTGTTATTTCTAATATATAGTGGGGCATTTTGTAATTCTAAAAAGCGGCGTATTAGGTGACATGTCATTAAAAATATAGCAATAAGTCTTTAACTATGGTTCCTATTACATTAATCTTTTGTTATGTTATTCTCAATTAATCAAGTACTATCTTAAAATAAAATAAATGATTATATCTATAATTATTTGAGTATCGCCAAGTTTTACCCTATAGCATATACCTAGGAACTTATCATCTATTTTTATCCCACTTTTTTCATTTACCTTTAAACATTAAATTATGCAATTATGTTTAAAGGTAAATGAAAAAATGTACATTATTAAGTTATGCAATAGTATACATAGCAAAAGTTCCCCAAATAAACATACTCATCATTAGAATCCACTAAAGTATGTAAATTATTCTCGCATTGTTAATTATTTGGTAGCACACAAAATTTTACATGTAAATTCCCCATTGCTGCTCCCCCATTTTATTGTAGGAAGTGACCACATCGATTGGCCGTAAATGTTTGCACAGTTTTAGTACTCTCTGTCAGTGATAACGGAAGTACAGTGGCCAAATGCTCAGATAATCTGATTACAACCTAGTAGGGCCTTGTCACGCAATACGAAGCTTTTATATAGCTGAGAAAGTTTTTCATTTATATTCATTACATAGGAAAACATTCTTAATTACTTTAGTATTATAAATATTGTGTTAGCCTCTGGCTCGAAATTATAATTGTGTTAGATAAAAAGTTCGAAAATAAACTTTCTTTTATGTATTTTAATAAACAAATATTTTGTGTTTAAGTGAATTTATGAAAGGAAACAAGGTAATATTTATTAACAATGAACCAACTTAATGAGAAAATACAATTTATACCTGCTTACTTTATGGTATCTGCAGTACAACGGTAGTACGAGTAGTATGTTTTTTTTATTAATAACACAAATAGTAGATGTTTATAATAATGTACTGATTGAATTATCGTGAAGCATTGAGACAGTGTCTCGTGCGAAGCGTGAAGCGTGATGGTTATTTTTGTTTCCCCCCTCTGGTAAGACTAAGTTATCTGTGCGTACTCTGCTTTTAGCGCCACTAATATAAAGAAATTATATAAGACTATTTCGTAAAATTTTCACTTATTTTAATAATCTTTTCAGTATAGCCTATCTTAATTTGATTATATAATAAAAGCAAAATATAATTGTTTCGTCGCAATTTTAAATATGGAAATTGTTTTTTTAAATGTGGAATAACAAAAACGAATGGGGTCGAAATTTAAAATACAAACAGCTTATCGCCTGTATAAGCCTGTATGCGTTGAACGCTTTTTATTTCAATAACTACCGATATGCTTTAATTTCGTCTTCGACTATATTGAAACATTTTTGAGCTACGAGAGAACGTACATGAGAGTCTTACGCGACGAATATCATCTTCTAAACGATTACTATGACATCAATATAAAAAAGTCAAAATTAATTGAATGGAATCTCATACGATATGGTTGTAGCACTCCTTTTAGAAAATTGTCGATATCCGAGAACGCTGTAAAGGATGTTTCGTTCTCCCAGTTTGAGATACAATATGAAGCCCGCAAGCCGCTCACAAAAGAAAGTAATTCGTCGCATATGGCGTGCACACAAAGAACTGAATATTTCTGAAGATCCAATAACACAGATAATTCAGTTGACAATAGTATCCTATCTCACGATTTGATTTATTGATATTTAGATGTTTAGCGATACCGTCGTGACATAGTTGGTACGTTTTAATTTAAGATAGTTACCGGTTCCAATTTCGCTAGAAGTAATGTTAGTATTTCAAATATTTATTACCTTGTTAGACAATATACATTACGTAATTCAAGATGCGACGTATTCGTTTAGGATAATAATATATTTATATATAAATATAAATAAAGAAGAACACTATCTCTTTTACATTAATAACTAGTTGTAGCTCGCCTTGAATCCGTTATGCATGATTTTGGAGTCATCCATCACGACATCCACATACAGTAACATAATATCCTTCAAGCTCAAGAAGCTGATGTGCAACAGCCCCTTGACTTGGAAGGGTTTATTTTACAGCATGATCCACCTAGTTCCTTTATATGACAGCGAAAGCTGGCCAGCACACTCAGGAGCTTTTAATGAAAATGTTGAGGTTGATTTACGTCATAATACAGTCTGATCATATACGTTATATATTAAATCGAGCTAGTCTTAGGACCCATGATGCAACCGATAAGCTCCAAGAGTGTCGCCTGTGATGGTCTGGTCATGACGCGTGCTAGCCTAGCTACTATGTCGAAAGAAAGTGACTAATATATCTGTCCCTGTAGTAGACTTCCTGGACTTCCAACGAAGCAGTGACTGTTTATCATGATGCAGAATATGAGAGCCAACGGATTGACCACTAAAGATGCTGAACACTGTGCAAACTAGAATAGACTTAGTCAGAAAGCAGGCATCAGGCAAAAGGACGAGCTGAAACTTGTAAATTCATTTGCGAGAATTATAAAAGTTAAACCTTCTTTAAGTGCTCCTCTACATCCCCCAAGGAGGCTGTATATCAAATTTCAGATATAGATCCATACGTTGCTAAGAGTATTATACATGTAGATATAAAGGTATACATAGAAAATGTATCTGTCGTGTAGTGGAGAAGTCAGCGTGATACTTGTGGATAGGATCTCCACTCGTGATAATTATTTATATTCATTTTTCCGCTCTGATCAAATAAAATCTGACATTAAGTTCCACCATTCAACACGCTTTTTCTCGATTTCGGGAAAAAAGCGGAGAATGACACTAGGATCTCTATGTCTCTTTGCTGTATGGAGTATTCAGCGTAAATTAAAATTCTAAATTTCAATTTAAGATAAGAATAAATCCCAAATATTTTTATATTGTGCATTTAAAAACTATCTTTTTTTTTAGGTTCACGCTGTATCCCACATATAGCAGGGCAGCTAACTTAGTATTAAGACATTCACTATCCTCATTCCTTACATAACGTGTGGAGTTGCGGAACTCAACGCCGCAAAATCATTGACAAAAACTTAACTATATAAAATGTTACACACAATAATATGTTTCAAAATATGCAAATCATCAAACCAATATATTTTAAGTAATCTCTTGTAGTGCATCCTTTAGAGTTATAACAGAATATAGCGAGTAATTTAGTGAATAGCTTTGTCGAGAACGTTGAGAAGTTGTATTGTATTGCATATATGTATGTGGTGGACACGTTGAGCTATACTATCGATTCTAGATACTATTTAGAGTACCAACAACTAAATGCTATTACTGCTCTATACTTCGTTATTTGGCTTAACGCTTTCTCCTGAATATAGAGTAAGAAGAGTAGCCTGTAGACACTTTCTTCTCTACTTTTCGCACAATTTTGCTAAAGAAAATACATAGAGAAATGAAAATAGTTTTAATATAATTAATCACCTGAGTGGAGAATTGAACCCACAACCATCGTGTGTTAACATATATTTCTCATAGCTAGTCTTATTTTAAAAATAATTATATAATATTATTAGAATATATGTTTAAAAAGCTTGAAAGTACATATAACATCTATTAGTACGGCCGTGATTTATTATATCGAACAATTCTGGAATTCTCGTACCATTTACAACCATGAGTAGGTATATCCATTATTTGATGAAAACGTAATGTGGGCGTAGAGGTATAGTACAATTTGATAAATTACATTCATAAAAATATTATTTGAGAAAATTACTTACTTATTAAAATATATTTCGTTTTCAAAATTATATATCTCTATTACGTACTTTTAAATTACAAGTAAAAAAATATTTGATGACATTCAGAGATTTCGAATATATATATATATATATATATATATATATATATATATATATATATATATATATATATATATATATATATATATATATATATATATATATATATATACATAATAGCTTGTAGCCTTAACAAAAAAACGCGCGAAAATCTTGTTGAAACACTTTTTAAAACTTTCTAAAAGTAGCTATAGAAGAAGATGTATGTATTGCAATTCGGATAAAATTCCGATATATAACTATATAATATATATAATATAACAAATCAATTGGCCACCAATCAAACCAATAAGGACAAACTGCCAAAAACCTATAAAAACCACTTTCATTGCTGAAGAGCGGTTCGTGTGAAAAAAAATGTCCTTCACATCGTATCTCAAGAAGAGTGATCAATGGTTAGCGGTCACGCAGAAGTGTTGCACGCGACCCTCCACTCATTCCTTAGTTCACCTTCTGACACTTCGTTTTGTAGATTACAGACATAAAAATACTTGCCGAGCCTCTTCATTACGGACTACTTAATTTAATAGAATAGTATTTACATTATTTGCATAGAGCAACAACTTGATGGGAAATGACATCAATATTTATTTTCGTATTCACAAATTATTTATTTAATTTGTTTTTCAACCAAAGAGTCAATCTCGTTACTATGTCTCTATCATCAATTTGACCTTCTTTATGTATTAATTAGTTTAAAAATAATATTAACTTACTAGTAGATACGGGTATCAATAGGAGTTTGAGTGGTTTAGGAAAAGTTCTTTTAGAAATTTCTATATGTTTCTAAATATTTTTATACATTACTGTGTAAATATCACTTAAATAATGATGAAAAATATAAAATAACAATTTAAAAAACCGTTAATCAGGTGCGAGTAGTACTCACGCACCAAAGGGTTCCGTACCATTTTAATGATACTACGTTCTTATAAAAATTGACAAATTTAAATTTCGTATCGGTCGTATCTACTAATTTTGTATGAAATGAACTATAGATACATGATTTTGATAGTTGCATTGTTTGTTAAACTTATAAATTACCAATTTTCAGATTTTTGTCCTTTATTTACATTGTAAGTTCTCGATTCTTGTTAAATTTCATAAATCGAAGTCAATAAAATACAACTTATAATACTCATTTTGTATGAAATTAATTACATACTTATATAAGTTTGTAATAGTGTTTTTCTGGGCGTACCTACAAATATCCAATTTTCGGCCTTTTCCCTTTGCTAATACTTATAGTGCACTATAAGTCCTAACTTATTACCAACTTACATAGCCCTGAAATGAAAATTAAACCGTAAAAATTTTCAATGATAACTTCTCTTTACATAATGCATATTACATTATAAAAATTAAAGTTCAATAACGAAATTTATTTTTACTTTCTATGTATTTTTGCCCTAATCAATAACATTAATTACCATCTGTTCTTTAAATTTTATACAATTTACGTTTCATTAATATCATACTTACAGTTTTATTAAACATACATAGGACTTCTTAACCAAAGGTAGTCTTACAAATATTAAAAAAATGTTCAAACTTTAAGAGAAGCGATGGTTGGAAAGTTTCTACTACATTGGTGTCTACTGTTTTAAAGTTCTTTATGTAAAAAATATTATCCATGAGACTTCCGAGACTCAATAGTGTCATTTAGTTTCTGAAGTATAGGTAGAAATTTTTCTTTCTTTCTAGTTCGTATATTATGATAGAGTAAGTCTCGACTAATCAAACTTAAGAAAATAACAAATGTTTATATTCTAAATTGAACTAATTAACAAAATGTACGACAAGGACATAACATACTTATGTAGATGATTACTTAACAACACATTTCTTTTATTATAATAATTTCGTTGAAGGTTAAAAAATAAACTTACTTATAAAGGTATTAGTTATAATGTTTAAAGGCAATAAATGGTCGTGTATGACACTTTGTAAATATATTTTAGTCTTAGGCTCGGATGCAAAATACTAAAATGGTCGTGGTGAATAGCTTGGTTGCATGCATTTAGGTAAGATAGAATTCAATGTAAGGGAAGTATGTTTAACCTGTGGTTCAGTTGAATGCTGCCAAGTACTGTTAATAATAAGTAAATTATTATATTAATTATAGTAATTTTGGTATTTTCATTCTTTTAAAATTCTATAAAGTCGCAGATAATTAATTTTTTTTCACTTTTGCCACGACTTAATTTAAAAACAAAATATTAACAGCTTTAGTTAATATTACTGATGACATTCGTAAAGGCATGGACATGCAACAAGTCACAGTCTGAGTGTTGCTTGACTTCAACAATGCTTTTGGCTCTGCCGATTTTGATGTCATGCTGGCTAGTTTAAGGTCACTTAACATATCTCCTGATGCGTTTGACTGGTTTCGTGAATACCTGTATGGGCGCCGACAACGTTTACGGATACAAGATTCGTACTCTGATTGGTCTCAGGTTGTTGCTGGTGTTCCGCAGGGTGGCGTGCTGTCCCCATTGCCTTTCTCTGTATTTATAAATACAATTTCTGATACTGTTTCTTCTCTCTAGCATCTATATGCAGACGATCTTCAAATCTACAACCAAGCTAAAATATCTGATTGCAGTATATTCTTATGGAGTAAAGCGTTTGGTCTACGTCTTAATTTAAAATAAACTCAACTGATTTTAGTTGGTAGTGGAAAACTAATTTCGAAGATAGCCTTTTCTGCTTTACCTCCAGTGCTCTTTAATAATGATATAATACCTTATAGTAAAACTGTAAAAGACCTTGGGATAGCACTGGATAATAATATGTCGTGAGATTCACAGGTTAATGAGTTAGTAGAAAGATTTTTGCATCATTAGGGTATTTTAAACGTCTACGTAATTTTCTTCCTATTCCAACCAAAATTCTGTTAGCAAATACTCTCCTTCTATCGATTCTTGATTATGCTGATATATGCTACGAGTATATCATATTTGGTTTACGCAAATTTTCATCACATTTCTGACTTTCGTAAGAAACTCAAGTGGCTCCCAATCCGTCTTCGCAGGGATACTCATATACTTCATCTTCTCTACTGCATTCTGTTTAATCTAAATCCTCCTCCCTATCTTAAAGAGCGTTTTATGTTCTTGGGCGGGTCACATTCCCGATCTCTTCGCTCTGATAATAATCTTACATTAAGAATTCGTTCCCATTCCTCTTCCTTTTATAGTAGCTCATTTACCATAACCGCATGTCGTTTGTGGAACTCCTTTCCCTTTGATATCAGAAATGCCAAAACTTTTTTAGCCTTTAAGCGTAGCTTGTAGAAACAATTTTTAACACTGTAATTTCTCCTTTTTTGTTATTTATTTATTTTTTCATGCCATTGCATGCTACTATTCTCTATTTTATTGTTTTTATTTATTCATTTATATTTGTATGTATGTATGCATGTATGTATGTGTGTATGTATGTTCTTTTTTTTTCAACGAGGGAAAAATATGCTTCCGTATCATAAGGTCTAGTCTCTCAGTATGTCGGACTCGCCTGTGGTTGGCCTCTACCGACTAAAAAACCCTCAGACTTCTTAGCGTCCTATTCCCCGTGGGATGGGCCGCAAGGCATTACTTCACGGAGGGACGATTAGCAAACAGCTTTTTCTCTTGTAGTATATTTAAATATTTGTACTTTACTTACTTTTCCGAGCATGCTCTTTCCTACGTAAGTCTTTTAGGACATCCCTTGCGTAGTCGCTTATTGCTTCCCAAGAAAAAGTACACGACAGCATTATCTCGACTATATTATCAGGACATATTTGCTTGCCAACTCTGGTATGCAAGGCATCTCTAGCTTCTTCGTAGCTTGGACATTCGAAGAAAACATGTTGAGCGTTTTCGTCCTTATCTCTGCACCTTGGACATTCTGAGGTATTCTCATGTTTAAAGCGGTACAAGTAATCTTGGTAGCAGCCGTGACCAGAGAGCATCTGGGTGAGGTAGTAATTAATCTCACCATGCTTACGGTTCAGCCACGGTTCGACGTTCGATATAAGACGATGGGTCCATCTTCCCTTGGTTGATATATCCCACCTTGACGACCACTTTGCAATGCTTTTTCGCCTCACATTATGTTTTGCCTCCGTCAAAGTTAGATCGGAGTTAACCTTTTTGCTCTGGTACAGATTCATTCGTTCTTCAGTTAATAAAGAAATGAGCGAAGCTATTCGGAGTGCACCTATCCTATACAATGACACCATCTTTTGTCTTGCTGCTTTATTTTTAAGCGCATCAGACCAGATTGGAGAACCATATAGGAGTATTGGTGTGACAACTGTTGACAATAGTCTCCTATTTTGTTTAGGCCCTCCGATGTTGGGCATGAGTCGGGCCAATGTTTTTACGACTATCGTTCCTTTCGCTGCAGCGTATTCTACTTGTTTTTTAAGGTTAATACGTGAGTCAATCATTATACCCAAGTAGCGAATGTACGGCTGCGTCGTAAGCTCGTGATTGCTGACCCTGAGTGAGGTTGTCTCCTTTGGTTATGTGTATGTATGTATGTATGTATGTATGTATGTATGTATGTATGTATGTATCTATGTATGTATGCATGTATGTATGTATGTATATGTATGTATGTATGTATGTATGTATGTATGTATGTATGTATGTATGTATGTATGTATGTATGTATGTATGTGTGTATGTATGTATTTATGTATGTATGTATATAAGTATGTATATTTGTTTATTTATTATGTTAATTATTCTATCAATTATTAGATATTACACCCTAACCCTATCCTTATTTGTTATTTCTTTTGCCCTAAGGTTGCCTGGCAGAGATTGCTATTTGAGCAAAAAGGCCGCCTTGTGCCTTAATGTTGAATAATCTTATCAGGTTATTGAATAATAAAACCAAAAATGTATAAATTATATTGTAATGGCTTACAGTATAATTTATAAACTCTTGAATTGTATAAAAATATAAGCTTATTACTTTATAACAATAAAATGGAAAAAAAATATATATGACAGTGACTGCTTTGCTAATATTATTAAATAACCATTATAATAACCATAGCTAAATCATACTTTAAAATTATATAAAAGTAATTACAAACATTTTCTGAAAGTGCGATATGTACCAATATTAATATAATAATTATTCTATAGTAAAAAAATCAACTATATACAGTTTTTATTTTTATTTGAAAACCCTCTTTGGTCCATGTTGGTCGTGGAAGCTCATTATAAAAGCATCGGATTCATCACCGATAAGGCTGTATTTTCTGCTCAACCGCTTATTTTAATTAAGCTTTGTTTGGTAATTTTCATATTATACTCATAATTCAATAATTCCTAAAGGCATCTTTAGACAAAATTAACATTAACAATGCTATTTAAATGTAATAATGTAATTCACGTATTAATAAGTAAAATTTTTTGCATGACGACTTTAATTAAATTTTTTGGCATGCATGCTTTTCTGAAAATACGTAGCACGTTACGATAATTAATATTTATAATATCTGTAATGAGATGGCAAAGAGGATTGATTGCTCAGTATCAAGTTCTAAGTAGATAATTGGAAGTGGATAATTACTATATTTTAGCAATTGACATCATAGTATTGGTTTAATATGTTGCGCGAATACTAATCGTTTATAAAATTATTCATTTTAATTACAATCAATATTTCCTGTAAATACAAATAAGATATATATATATATATATATATATATATATATATATATATATATATATATATATATATATATATATATATATATATATATATATATATATATATATATATATATATATATAAAGGACTAAACATTAACAAACACTGAATATCAAGAGGACAAGGGACTTTATAAGAAAGATGTTATATAAATAATGGATTAACTTAAGAGAGGTGAACACAATATAAGAACTGAAAGCTTCTACTGGGTCACATTTATACAAAAAATGATCCTTGACCTTGATATTGGCCAGATGAAGTCCTGTCCTGCTCGACTCGTCTCAACTACTCAAGGCGCAAGCGACAAATTGTTGTTAGAATCTTTCGCTAATCTTCTTAAAAAAAAACGAAGGTCGCCTTGAGATATGGGTTGGATAGAAGCATAATGCTGAGATTTGCTTCCTAGTCTTGCTCAGGTGAGTGGATACAAGGAACAAAAGATCCTTGGCCTAATAAAAAAATTATCTACAGTGTCACATTTGATGGTTTTAACAACTATTGTACAGATATCCCCACTAGTTACAGAGTAGCCTGGAATCTATACTAAAGCAACATGCAAAGCCTCTAGGCGACATCTTCACAAATCCTTAAAATAACTGAAGATCTTTATTTACTGTGGAATAGATTTGTCTTTATAGATAATAGGCAAGCTGCCTATTATCTATAAAGACAAATCTATTCCTCGTAAATGAGTCAATACAAATAACAGTCTGTGTTAAGAAATGGGAGAGTATAATTTTAACAAAGCAATATGATTCGGGAGGAAATTTAAATTGTAATATAATTTTGACTTTACCAATATATGTAGCTAGTGCAATAAGCTGCATTAATACAGCTTTGCTTTAAAAAGCTTCGATGCGTATGTAAAGATCAGGACATGATTAAGTTAGTTAGTTATAAAGATTTTTTTTTTAGTATAATAGTTGCTTGCCACTTCAATCTTGATATTAGACTTGATGCAGTTAAACGCAAACTTATTATTGTATGAAAAATAACCACACCCAGGGAAATGATATATATAGCTGTAATATAAATAGCATTTCTGATTTCTTTTCTGAAAATATTAAAGAAAATTTGTATAGCATAATCATTGACAATTTACAATTTTGTTTTAATTCTCTTAATAAATAAAATGTGGGTTGAATATTATTTTTTAATTAAATATGAAAAATCATTCTAAACGTTTTATTGTTTCATCCCTATAATAGTGAGACACAAAAGCCTTAATTTCAAAAATAACTTGCTTAAAAGGCTTTTATACAACCTTTAAGTTAGCTTGACATTTATTTGAATTCATTTTACCCAAAGGAAAGTGTCATTAAAATAAATTTGGAACTGCCGTTAAAATAGTAAGTTGTAATAGGATTTATAATAGACAAATGTTATATGGCCTTGTTTGTATGGTAATGTACATACGATCAGTTTGACACTTTTCATGATTTATCTTATCAAAACCAATCAACCAACATGGGAAGTATCACATTAACTGTAACAGTAGGTGGATGGTAGGTGGTAAGTGGACAGGTACCTTAAGAAAATATAACTAATTTTTTTTAGTTATGCATTCCCACATGAGGGGTATAAAAGCAAAGGCGCTTCAGTCACAAAATGCCTAGAAAGAGTAAACTGTAAATTTCTACTGTGTTTATTTTTCCAAACTTTTTCTATCAGAATCAAATGCTGGCCCTTGCATTCTTAATCGGTTTTTAAATGTCATAAATCAAAATTAATACAATTGATATCAAATATATATATAATTTGGTATGTTTAGCTTAACAAAAGGTATTTTTAGACTGAAGCGCCTTTGTATTTATGTCCCTCACATTATGTTGGATAAAGCAACAGCCGATTCTGATATTCTGTATCTCCATACTCTTTCTCATTAAGCTGAGAGCGAAAAAATTAAGAAAAATATCTTATAATTTCATATTGTTATTATTAAAACTAATGCAACGTTAAAGATCTCTGTTGCGGGTAATCAGTGAATCTAATTTCAATTACTCTTAGCTCGCATTTCATATTCTTATCTTCACCTACGATAAAATAACTAAAATTTTGTAATACGAATCTGGGTGTAAAATGGAGTGGAGGTGTCTTTATACTAAGTTATGTGGGATGAAGCGTGTAACTAAAAAAGTTAGTGTAGTTATTTTTGGTTGGGTATTGCGTGCTAGGGACCTTATAAAAAATGTAATAGGTTTCAATTGCAAAACGACAACATCGTTATATATAAAATAAATCCATATGAATATACCTATAAAAAAATTAATTTAAATTATTTTTTTAGGAATCTTGTGTAAAAAGAGGGTACCTATAAATGAAAAAGACTATAAAAGCAATCGTCTCGATCGAGGCAGAGCTACTCTGAAATATTATCATAAAGTGATTTATATGATTTAATTCGACTATGTAGAATCTCTGCCCAAATATTTTAGAAACATATAGTCAACATATAACAATAATTTACTTGTATAAATTAAGAATATTATTGATTTTAATTAATTAAATTATTAATAACGGATGTCAAGTCATGTCTTAGCGTTTCCACAGACACTGTAGAACCGCGTTACGTCAACGTGAACGCGTCAGCTTTTAACATTCAGCCCAGTGTACATAAGCCCTAGCCGTGATTTATTCATTTCTCGTACTCATTAAAATTTCAACAGAAAGCTTGTCTCATATAAATCCACACGTGGCGTGATGTCATTAGACACTGATAATGTCACGTGAGATTACTTTCATGTATATTGTATTACTGGAAATAAATTATTTTCGAGACGCTGAAAACTGACTTCAGAAGTTAATTCTTATAAATATTTATCTTACATTTTATAGTAATTCCAAATTAGATTAAATCAAGAATAAAGTATTATTATGAACAAGTAATGCGTAGGTGATGGCATTTGATTGTGGTAAATTAATTTTATTTATGAATCCGCTTTAGTAAAACAAAGTACGTTATTGAGCACTTCTAACAGTCCACAAGACGAAAAATAAAACGGTCTTAACACCTAATTATCTGTCTCTGTTTACTATTTTATGCTTGGGCGGGTTAAAGTGGAATTCTGAATCTATGAATAAATGTTTTTTACATTTTATTCACAACGTTTCTATTTTTTCTATCCTCCTGCTGGGAAATAAGATCCTATTTATTTATTTTATTTTTGTCTTAATATTGTAAAAGTATAAAATACTAAAGTCATCAACATAGGTAATTGCGCCGACTCCGCAAATCTCCTGCGAATGGGGATCACATGATCATTACGATCTGAGCCGCCCTCAAGACGGTGCTTACTGTGCGACTCCTTTGTAATCTTCTGTAATTAATGGACTTATTATATCATACATTCCTAAGGATTTTCACTAATTTACCTCTTGATGATAGACTGGTTTATAAGATTAATTCTTTGGCTAAAATCGAGACTTATATGGATTTAAGCCTATTTAAATATAATTTTGAATTAAGCTTTTCTAAATATGGTAATTTTAAATGTATGATAAGTTATATTTAATTTTGTTCAGACACATTGTATAAAGTTACGTTATTTAGTTATTGTACATTAATTAATTTACAGATTTGATTAAAAATCCGTCTTGGCGCAGTGGTATTTACTTTTCACGCTTTGGACCGTAAGCACGACGGCTTTTCAATTTGATTCTCAGTCGTGGAAATAAGTTATTTTTATCACCGCGCTCTGGGAGGCGGTGAGAACCGTTAATCAATTGACAATATCTCGAAAATTAGATGAAAAGGGAAGAACGGGGTCTCTAAAGAATATAAAACTATAAGTAATTTTCAAATGTTTTTCTTCAAACATCTTAAAAAGCCAGAGGAAACATTATTTTAAAAACCAATGTTTCGCACAGTAACAGTACAAATATATAACTCTATATTAATTAATTTCACCGCCTACAATATAACTTTCAAAACGATGATAAATAAAGACGTATTTATAAATGATAAGATATTACTAAAAGGTAAAAGAACTCATTAGTATCTTTCCACAAATTAGGCTGATATTTTATCAGAATTATTTTAATAGTAACGACCTGTTCGCGGCTTCGCCCGCTTGATCGATTTTCTCGGATTTCTTGTAATTTAATATGTATGTATATATTTATGTACATAAAATATTTTTATTTTTACCCTTTGAATCACTTTGTCCATTAAAAATGAAAATTATCATTTTCTATGCAATATTTTATCTCGCTGGAAGATACTCACTCGCGGTACCCGTATATATCTTTTGGTGAAAGTCCTATAAAATCGGCCTGGCCGTTTATAGAGTGTAGGCCGTATATAGAGAGTAGCGCGGATACACAAACAATCAGATTTATTTTTTCCATAAGAACCTTCTTCTGATAATAATTACACAACAAAAATAGAATAAATGAAATTGTTCCATCCGTTCACGCGTGATACGATGAGCAAGGAAAGTAAATATTAATTTCTAACCGAATTTAAAAAAGAACATATAAATGAACACTATATATTTTTTTATTATGTATGTTCCTCGATTAGTTTCTCAGTAAATTTTTAAACGATGTGAATAATTCTTTTTTTTTTTTGAAATAGTGCCATTGTCGTCATATTAGGTATACAACAATGGTATAACAGGAGACACAGCTCTTAAAATAATTAGGAATTTTATCCATCTCTTCATATATTGTAGGGACGTATACAAATCTACTTGTTCCATCATCAGGTAATCGTAAAGTGATGATAGAAACTAGGTAAAATTCCTTATGTTCAAATTCTTCCTAGCCCATATTAACTTGTATACTCATTTCTCGACTTTATACTTATACTCATTAAGTATGAAGTCAAGAATTATTACTTCTTACGCCCATGTAGCTATTAAAATGCGAAAGGCGATTAAAAATATATATATGTAATAACACAACTCACCAATATTGGAATGCAATAAGTAAATTGTACAATCTGCCTTAGGATATGGCTAGTTTAAATCATATTTCATAACTTATTATTTTATAAGCTCAACAGTCCTAGTCTAATGGAGGACTATTAGAGGGGACAGACTATAAGGGAGTCCTCCTTATAGTCTATCGTGTAGTATTGGAAACCCCTCAAATTTCTAAGAAGTCCAAATTCAGCGACACACTTTGTCTTAACAGAGCGGTCAAATTAAAGTATCATTAATTTCATCAATTCCTCGATCATTCCATTCTTTAGATTGTATTTGATCTCACAACCAACGCGTTTATAGTCATACGTTGTTCCACTCTAGTCTGACCATTTTAAATTCAGGGGACTAATAAAATTAGTGAAATTCATCTGACTTACGAAATGACGAATGATATGACTATATTAATTTCATAGGGTACTGAAGGATACTCTAATTTCTTAAAGATCCGGTATAAATTGTGTTGCCTTGCTCTCGCAACCCAAAGGAGCTCTTTGATAAATTAGGGTAATAGAACTTACCAGAACTTGAAATGGGAACATACTTTATGTAACTAAAATTACTATTCCTTAATCATCTAAGAAAAATAAACCATTTCATTTTCTTTCGCATATTTCAAGAATAAATTTCATATTTTAATTTTTAATGCAGTACTGCTTATGTATTAATATATGGATATGAATATGGATATGATATGCTTTGCTTATAATATGACCTGTATTGTGTCAAAAGTAGTCATAATAGGTTTTTCTCCTGTATACTTATAAGATACAAAAGACTTATTCCAGTTGATCAGTACGCTAAGTGGACTTATCTGAAATACGATACAGCAAAGCCCACTTATCAAATTTTGTGACACGCAATGGGACCAACACGAAATAATTTGACAAGATAACGAATTTAAAGGGCTATCTGGTGTTAAAATTATACTTATTTGTTAACCTAGTTTAGAGACTATAAGACGTATAAGATATAGAAATTATGATGGTAACAGAAACTGAGTGGTTTTAACAATTGTGTGACAGCATCTATGAAAGTACCTATACTGAACTTTACTCATATATAAAGTAGGTATCAATGAAAATAATTCGTATAAAATATTCAAATTTGATTTAATAAAAATGTATAACAAGTATCTTATGTCAAAGGTGAATGACCATTGAAATATATTTTAAAATTTTCTGCTTAGAGCAAAAGAAACTGCAGTGTAACTATTAACTATGTATCTTCAGGTTGAAGCTGGTAAATAATTTAAGACAAGACCGTCACGTAATTTTCAAGGAGCTCCCGTCCATTTTAGTCCGCTTTAGCTTATGAATAAGTAAAAAGAAAAATGTTCGAGGCAATTGAAGGATAGTTCGCAAGAATTCATGTATTTTTTTAAATTTGTGAGTACTCATTAATTTATTTTCTGAATTCTAATTAAAATAATAATACGAAATCATGAATTAATGTTTACAAGGGCATACAAATTATAATATAAAAGGAAAAAAAAATATAGATTAAACGCTACAAAATTATAAAATCGAAAATGTAAAAATTTTATCAAATCTTATTTTCTCGCTTCCTTAAATAACATTATAAACACTTTTACCTTTATGAGCACAAATTAAGTCCCCAGATACCACTCAATCATGTTTATACCAGCAATACGTACGCCAACTACAGGGTAATAACAATCGGAAAGTTCTAGTAGAATTATAGGGGCGGGCCGGTTTCTATTGCTTCTCAAGCAAACAAAGATGCAATAAACCCTAGCAAGACGTCCTTTCTGTCCCGTTCATAGCGATCAAAACGACCGTACAATATGCCAGTGTATAGATATTTAGATGTAATTTTGCCACAGATCTCCAATTGATTTCATTTGGACATAATATATTTTTAAAATATATATATATATATATATATATATATATATATATATATATATATATATATATATATATATATATATATTATATATATATATATATATATATATATATATATATATATACATATATATATAGATAGAGCGTATGAATTACATCTGTGAATGATTACATTTGTATGTGTATATGTATATATACCGTAATTATAATAACATTTTCTTATATTAATATTTCATTATATTATTATGTTAATATTTTCATAGTTAAAGTTGATTTATCATAAAAGCTATTTCACGTAATTTACATAATTCATTATATATATATATATATATATATATATATATATATATATATATATATATATATATATATATATATATATATATATATATATAATATATATATATATATATATATATATATATATATATATATATATATATATATATATATATATATATATATATATATATATATATATATATATATATATATATATATATACATATATATAGATAGAGCGTATGAATTACATCTGTGAATGATTACATTTGTATGTGTATATGTATATATACCGTAATTATATTAACATTTTCTTATATTAATATTTCATTATATTATTATGTTAATATTTTCATAGTTAAAGTTGATTTATCATAAAAGCTATTTCACGTAATTTACATAATTCATTTTCCTTGTAATCTTATATTCCTAGAAATAATTTTTATGGTAAAATTTACGGAATTTGATCAAAATTTATTCCAAATGAAACTGTATTACAACTCCTTCCTTATTTTCCTCTGTAAAGTGTTTGAATTTTCCGAGTATTATATTGAAAATTGGATTTCTCTAATGAATCCAAAGATTTTTTGTTTCATTATGTAAAAAAGCAAATCATTGGGGCATATATATATATATATATATATATATATATATATATATATATATATATATATAATATATCTATATATATATAATATATATATATATATATATAAATATATATACATATTAAAAGAACATTGGGTAGCAAGTAAACGCTATATTCTTTTTTTAACAATATTATTGAATTGTCGGCTTTTCGCCTTTCATTAAAAGTAAGTTCAATCATAACTCAAATAGACCACATCAAAGTCATGTTTGAATACATACTGCAGTAATATATTTTTAGTAATTTATTACTAGGTTTAGAATTGCAATTTTATAAGTTTAAAAACAAAAGATAATAAAATGTAACATATATCTCATATATATATATATATCTATATATATATATATATATATATATATAATATATATATATATATATATATATATATATATATATATATATATATATATATATATATATATATATATATATATATATATATATATATATATATATATATATATTATATATATATATATATATATATATATATATCTTCTTCTTCTTCTTCCTGGCATTAGTCCCGGCTTTTTGCCAGGGTCTGCCTTCCGACTAAGACCAATCGGTCCATATGAGTGGCGAAGTGGGTTTTTTTTTTTTTTTTTTTTTTGTGGAGCGATTGTCATCTGACCTCCAAACCCATTACTGGGAGAAACCAGGAAAGGAAAGGGAATAAGAGGCAGAAAGACTTGGAATATAGGGGAGGGACACCACTTACATGGATTGGATCGGGTTATGAAAGTGGTGGCTCGAGGTCCCGGGGTCGCGTACCCGTATGCCGGAAACCAAATATCGGACAGATAATTGGCTAGACACCCTCTGAGATGCCAACGCCACGCGGTGTTCCCAGGCGGTCACCCATCCAAGTACTGAACGCGCCCGACGTTGCTTAACTTCGGTGATCGGACGAGAACCGGTGTGTTCAACGTGGCATGGACGTTGGCATATATATATATATATATATATATATATATATATATATATATATATATATATATATATATATATATATATATATATATATATATATATATATATATATATATATGTAAAACGTTTAATTTTTCATCATTATTGTGAAACAACAAGTGCGAGTCGAGTTTCCGTTGATTCAACCTATACAATCTGAAAAATTAATATTTTTAATGTTACCTAATAATTAAGGTATATATATTAATTAAGGTATATACATTAAGCAGAACTCAACGCTGCGCTTTATTTTGTTCGCACCGCGACGGGGACGAATCAAAATAACTTCACATAGAAAATTAAGTTAAATTTTAATTAATATATTTATAATAAAAAAGAAAAAACACTCTTTAAGTATCTTCTTAATATAACATATTATATATACCATCTTATTTAAGAGACATGAAGCTGGGAAAATATGTTATCAGAAATATGGCGAAGAATGTTTGACAAAATGTTTCCGGATTGATAGCTTTCTATCGTTGAATTCTCTTTCACATCATCTGACAAAAGGGGATAAAATAAAAAAAAGCAAATTAAATTTGATTTAGTGATTCCATTTCCGGAACTATTATTGACAATAGAAAAGGATAATGTAATGCAATATACTGGCACAAGATACAGTTTGTAAACTGCTTTTGTTTTTTATTTTTGCGTAATCTTGCCTTAACATTATTCTACAGATATATGACTGTTTATTAAATTTTTCTTTAAAATATTAAATTTCAATTAAAAGTTTTTTTTCTTTTAGACTGTGTTCTAAAATAATAATGACTAATTTAAGTTAATAAATTAAAATTAATATTTATTTAAAAATGGGTCAAAAATTTATAAAATATATATTTCTTAAATAGTTATAGAAACATAAGTTGTAATGAACGAAACAACAGAATTATTTGTGTAAACCACATCTATATCATGTAGACTGGCCAAGACATGTTTTCAGCATTTCCTGCGATATAAATTACAGTTAGCAACTGCTTGTCTACTAGCAGAGTTTTTCTTACAGTATATTAATGAAGTCTCCGTATACAATCCCAGGCGATATCTAAATAATTTATAGTGAAACCAGGTGTCGCCTCGAAAGCAAAATATATAACCGAGGAACGTTCAGGGCCGAAGACAAACTTTATCGTTGCATCTTTAGTGGAACGGAATATTATACAATAAATAAACGTTAAATTTCACTAATTTCAAAGTTTAAGTCTTCCAGCATATATGTATTTATACATTATAAAATATTATATAAAACATCATATTGCCATGCATTAATGTTCCACAGTATATAAAAAATTATACACAATTTACAAATAATACTTTTTTTTAAATTCTGGTATCTTTTTATATTCTATAACAATTATACTTATATCTTAACATGTCTCATACTTTTACAGAACGTGGGTACGAATGTAAGCAAAACCAAGAGTTGGCAGACGTAAGGGCCACTTACTCTGACAAGAGACGCAAGTGCCATTTTGTCAGCTCTAAGAACCTTCTTGAAAGGTTAGCGTATGTCTTCCGGTTTATTCATTACAAAATATCAACAACACGTAAATAAAACTTTTTGGACGTTTACTATTGCTTTGTTTTTATTAAAGTGCCACTAAATGTATTAAAAAAATATATTAATTTTATTTCATGGACGTTTCAATATAGAGAAAAATTATTACTTTCTACGCTTTACTTTCTTTAATTCTTCTTTAATAATGATTTGTATTATATAGCAGGGTAGATAGAGGGAACTTAGTGTTAAGACACTCCGTTACCCAATTGTAAGTGTGCATGAGAATTAATAACAATTATTATTCCACACTAATGAACGGTCGTAAAGAGAGGTCGTAAAGTTGTTTCGATTCTCACTCTTCATGTAATGTCTCGAAAATTAGACGGAAAGTAGTGAAAAGAGTGTTTTATCACTATATTCCCGCATGCCCCACATTTACGGGAAATAGTCTGAAGCTATTTATTTATTTTGTTTATAGAAATTCCAAACAACGAATGGGGCCAATTTGGATGGTATCGAAGAGACGATGATCTAAGCAATTTTATATTTTCTCCATAATAATTAACAATTCAATTCAATTCAATCATATAATATAACTAAGATAAATACACATTTTGATGATTGTCAGAGTAAAGCTGGCATATAAATGGTATAGCCTTACAGTAGTCGTCTAGTAAATTCTAATGAGAGGAAAATAGGAACCAAAGTGTGTATGTGTAATTACTGAGGACAGTACAGTATAAAAGACGGCACGAAGGTGAAACATTTCACAGTAAAATGTTATTTCTGACATAAGACTCTTAGAATTCTACCTATTCCATTTCGCTCGATTTTTGTAACAGATTTTAAAGGCACGTTTACCTATGTATGGACATTACATAGTACATGTGTGAATCTTAGTGATTTTCTATTTATTCTATTGATTTCCCATTTCGTAAGATATCTAACACTACAGTGTAGACACACTTCTCTACCCGATGTTCTTCTCCTCTTGCTAAAGCATTGTATAAAATGAAATATAGTAACAAATCAGTATATAACTGCAAAAGAGGTATGGTGACGTAGTGGGGGGAGAACTTCTTATTGTAAACGTAATAGCTGTGGATGCTACTCCTACATTTTGAATGAAAAATTGTGGCCTTAAGTTCCACCACCCAACATAAGCCCAATAACAATTTAGACAATTGTTCCAGAATTTTGAGGGAGAAACTATGAAATTACGAAATGCAAGATTAGTACAAATAGAAGATGCTGTGGAGGTGCGATCTCTTCGGGACATATACTGAGTTAGTTTAACTGACTAAATCCAAAGTGAAAAGATATAAAAAATGTCAGGTACTAGACAGGATAGCACAGTAATGGTGAGAAGAACATTCTCAGATAGTTTGAGCACGTCCAGAGAATGAGTGTCGAACAAATGGCAACATGATATGTGAAAAAGCAAGCGTCAGTGGTTAGAAAAACCTCGGTTGGCATTTGAGAACACATTGTCGAAGATACTGGAGGAAGATCAAGTTAAAAGCATGAGAACTCTCCAGAGCATGTATATAGAGGTTAATGAAAGTGGACAAGACGAAAGATATATGCAGAAACCATAGCGTTTGGCGCTCTATACTCTCTGGATACCCCGCTAGGGAAGCCTGCACTCGTATGTGAGTATTTATTCCTTACAGATAATTATAGTAATGTGATTATATATAAATACCGTATAATTAATGTAAAAGTAGTTTTTTAATGGAAAATTTAGTATGAAGATACTCTGAGCAAGTTCTTAGATGGATGGATGTTCCGTTTATTTCCTTTTGAAGTACGGAACCCTAAAAATAACCCTCCCCAGCTCCGCTACGGCGGTTCTTTAGCGCTGAATAACAGCTGCTATGACCTCCGGTACAGTCATATTCTATTCTATTCATATAAACTCGATCTCTCTTTATACTCGATCTCTCTCATACTCGATCAAGTTAACCTTTGAAATATATATATATAAAAATATAATAAATAAAGCAGAATCGATCTATAGTCATACCTCTCTAGGAATTATACGTATCACATTAGCATATATCTGTTACAAATCATAAATAACAATTAAATATTTTATTTTGTCAGCCAAATTTGCTATGCTATTAATGTAAGAACAAAAACAACTAGCTAGTGTTCCATATATTTTTTTTAGATTATCTTCTTAGTAACATAAAACATATTAAATCAGATAAAATATATGTATTTATCATAACAGACAACAATTAAAGACCAGTATTTAGCAAAATTTTGTTCATTATAGTACTTACTGGAAATGAGATTAAAATAAATTACCTGTATAATAATAGTATTTATTTGGTTGCAAATTGCTGAAACCAGATATCAATTAAAATTCTAATCTAATCCAAATGAATGGTAAACCCATTAAACTAATGGATTATTTTCCGATTTGTTAGAGCGTTCATCTCGCTTAGAGATTAGAGGTTTCAATTATTTTAGTCCCTTTGTTAAAATTAATATACATATTTTAAAACAATGTAGTTTATAGTGTCGTGTAATGTAGTTTTCATTATTGTTATCAATTATGGGTATAAGGACTTGACAAAACGCAGCTTTTTCATTAACTAAGACAAATTTATCTACAGACGAAAAAAATGGTTGGCATCACAAACTCTAGACAAATGAAACTATAGTAAAGAAAATATTTTATATGGGGACATATATATTTTATATGGCACATTATATGGGGTCGATATATATAACTTCTGGTAGAGTCAATTACATAACAGTGAAAAACGCAAATATATTTTTTTAATCTAAGCCAAGCAAATATAGTTCTTGTGATTAGTGCATTCAACCAAATAAGCTCTTAATATAAAATTAATGCCATTTATTTTTGAAGTATTGAGTGAGCACTCTACTATGAAATGCCAATATAGTTAATTTGCTGATTTTGAACTGAAATTAGAAAAGCGTGGTCACAGTATAAATAGAACTAAGTGAATTGTTATGTAAAATTTAGATTTGTTACCATGAATATTTTCTTTCCATTTTCATTCAATTTTTTACATTTACGTTCAGTAAATGTATGCAAATTTTTCATAGAAGTTTTGTTTAATGATCTTTTAGAAATAATGTTTGGCTATTGTGAAACGTAACGGAATTTACGTAACGTGGATTTTTCAATATTCCAAACTATCTGCAATATTTCAAGATTTGAGGTACTGGGTTTTGGGCGTCCTGTTGATCGCTATGTATGGCATGGATATGTCAATGATCTTACAGTTCTATATTTATGTAATTTCGATTTGACTTTTCAACTTGATTATGTTAACAGCCTAAAGTAGATCTACATATATTCCATTACGTTCAACCTGATATACCTCACCTGCTTAACGTTAAAAATTTTTTAGCTTTCACGCAGTTAAATTACAAAATATGCTTTAAATATTTGCTTAAACTAATTTTCTGTAAAATAGAGTACGATGACGAATGCCAAAATACGAATCCTTTACAAATTGAAAGCACTGTCATCCTACTTTTCAATAAAGACTTACAAAATATAGGGACATTTACTACGTTTCTTTCTTTGATAGTATTCAACCATTTGCATTGTTTGTTTATAGGACACTTTATCACCACAATCACGGAATAATAAATCGAAGCTTGCGTGATACAAAAATATAAAATGTAACACCTCCCAGGGGCATTTGTTTTCGTTAGGTGCCGTACTTCTTATTAGGAGATAGAGGGCTGGCACGCCAACAATTAACGCTGATGAGGAAATATTACGTTTTGATAGGCGGACTGTAGATAAGAAATAGACAAAGAAATGCCAAGAGATTCAGTTTTATTGGTATGAATTGTGGCCATTGTGGTGCAGAGCAGATTGATTTAGTGAGATAACCAAACTCAGCAACGTATAAATTGTTTAATATTCACATAAAAAAAAACACTTAGCTATAAAATTCATTCTGTAGTATCATTATCATCATCATCACCATCACCAGGACGTCGGTCGTCGGTCGGTCGTGGAGGGCTACGTCTTCCGGGCCGTGGTCGCCACTCCAGAACCATATATATATATATATATATATATATATATATAAATAAAAAATCATTCTCTTTTGATAAATGATTAATCTTAGCAATAATAATCTAATAAAAATAATAATCTTTAGCGGAAATTTGTAAAAATCTCCCTACAAAAATGCTAACAAGTATAAGTTTAGTAATAAGTTGTAAAAAGCAAATAAGAATTTCGACGCAGCTCGATGAGAACGCATGGCTTAGTGGTCAGAGCGCTTGGGCATTCATATAAAATATATATTTTATTAAGTGTAAGTTATAAAATATATAATTTTATTAAGTGTTGTAATATTTCATAATATTGATCATTGAAATTTGTAGGCAAATGTGAAACAGAAGAATATATACTGCTGTATTTATATATAATATCATAAGGCACAGAACTTCCAACCGAATACGAGACGTCCCCACCAACGTACCCACCAACTATCACGTTGACAGTGTGATACTGCTTCACTGTCATGAGAGCCTCTTAAATGTCAATATTTATCAAAATCTACTTGCTTTCACATAAAGTTTGCTCACTAAGCATTCAAAGGGTGCCTCCTTCACTTTCAAGCATATACTTTAAAGATAAGTGTATAATTAATCTACAGTTATAAATAATATGAGAACATATGCAAATGTACAAATAATAGCTATATTTCAATTTACAGTAATTGGTAAACTCTAATATGTCAAATAATTCAATAATAATAACGAGTTTATTTGGGCATAACTGATATTGGAAAGCAATCTCACGTCTATTAGTATTGTGATTAATTGTGTTACTAACCAAATATCGTGATCATATTGAATGTGAATGTTTAATGATTTAAGTACATAAGTTTTCAAGGGTCAAAAGGAAATATTGAACAAAAGGTAACATAAGACATGTTTGTTATTATATCGTAAATTTAAATTTAATATTACTAAATTGTATTTTTTTTTCTGTTTAATCTAAAATCATGTGGCACTACCTGCCGCCTTGCCGTTCTGTATATATTCTCTTTTTCCGACCAACATAACATACTATAAAATTAGAAAAAAAAATACAATGATTTCATTATTAAATCACAAGTACCATTTCATATCATGATTGTTATAACAAATCAAACCCGTATCAAGCCTTTATTTTCTGTCAGAATGCCTAAGATTAATACGTTCGCTCTGTGCGCTGAAATAATCTGAATATTTTTTCTATTACGAAACGACAAATACATTATTCGTACATCATTCATATTCGATTCCGTTTTTCGAAAGATGAAATACCGATTGTGAGAAAACACCGCATATCGCTTTGTATACTTCACAAATAAATCAACAGGATAGGCGGCAAATTTCAAAAGTTTGTGATTTATCATAATCCCGATTTCCATTTGGTAAGCGACTGGTCCATTATTCTACGTCAGAGACACGGCGAAGGGTGCGTGCGTGGTAAAAACTCATATGCGAAAAGTAAAGGAATTTTTAGGGTTTTGTTAATGGGTTTTATAATTGATGATTTTTACATTTGAGTGATTTAATTTATGGAATCTTCTACTTCTTTTACTTTATCAAAAACAATAATATTTTTCAACTTCACGTCATTATGAAGAAGAATAAAGCAGGCCCTCGCCTGCCTAGCCTAGGTTTAAGATAACTCACTGTGCTTACTGATCCAATTCGAGACATTACGTATTGAGTGATGAAACGTATTTCTGGCTGAAGCCGTCAAATAAGAATAGTTCAGTGAAGTATTTATTAATATCTCGATTTCTCGCTAGCTCCTGTATTCATGTATTGATCTTTATACGTATGATTTATGTTAAAATTATATAAAGATTATAACATTATTTTCAAACAATATTTTCATGGAGCAAGTCAATATGCCTTAAGCTTAAATTTAAAATATATACTTATTGGTACTCAAAGACGAATCGCTATATTAAATTTTACACCTTTTCTGGCTGTTATTTTTGATGGGATAATAAGACATATCTCATTGTAATTCCATTAAAAATTTGAATATCATCATGGATATCTCTGGTTCCACGCGTCTTAAAAATTAGGCCTAAAAAATTTGCAGCTATAGGATCTTTTATGATATCAAAAATATTTCTTCCAAACAAAACAAAAATAATATTATTCTCTTCCCTCCTTCGTTCCTTCCTATTCTTGACTATGCCGATATATACGTTGACTTATCACAAGAACACCTAGATAAGCTGAAGCGTCTATAAAATCTCTCTCTCTCTCTGCATCAGATATATTTCAAAAGCTTCAATAACTGACAGTCCGCCATCGTTGATATCTCCATGTCCTCTGAACTCTCTATTCCATTATTTTTCACCCTAACACTCCTTGCTACTATAAGGTACGCTTCACTGTTCTTGGATTGATACTTGCGTCAGCATAACCTTCGCATCAAAATCGATCGCACAAATTACAGATAATTATTTGTAACACAGTAGGGTAAGACATGTTTTACGTATGGAATGATTTTGAATGCCGAATCTAAGGTGGTCCACCTTAGATTCGGCATTCAAAGTCGCTTAATGTTTTAAAAAAAATCTCTAAAGCGTTATATTTGGCACAACTAAAAAATCTATGTGTAAGTACACTTTTGTATATATATATATATATATATATATATATATATATATAATATATATATATATATATATATATATATCTATATATATAATATATATATATATATAATATAATATATATATATATATAATATATATATATATATATATATATATATATATCTTCTTCTTCTTCTGGCATTAGTCCCGGCTTTTTGCCAGGGTCTGCCTTCCGACTAAGACCAATCGGTCCATATGAGTGGCGAAGTGGTTTTTTTTTTTTTTTTTTTTTTTTTATATATATATATATATATAGATATATATATATATATATATATATATATATATATATATATATATATATATATATATATATATATATATATATATATATATATATATATATATATATATATATATATCATACACACCTCAGAGGGTGTCTAGCCAATTATCTGTCCGATATTTGGGTTTTCGGCATACGGGTACGCGACCCCGGGGCCTCGAGCCACCACTTTCATAACCCTATCCAATCCATGTAAGTGGTGTCCCTCCCCTATACTCCAAGTCTTTCTGCCTTTTATTCCCTTTCCTTTCTTGGTTTCTCCCAGTAATGGGTTTGGAGGTCAGATGGCAATCGCTCCACTAAAACCACCTTCGCCACTAGTATGGAACGATTTAAAAAAAAGCTGGGTATGGCTAGGGCGTCGCCGTTTAAACGACGCGCAGGCACATCGCCCTACACCTGCGATAGTGGGCAAGGGCTACCGTGTCAAGTACGGGCACGGCTAACGACGTCAGTACCCAGACGGAAACTCCGCTTTGCAACATGGAATATTGGCTCTCTAACCGGACGATGCAGAGAACTCGCAGATGTACTCATGAGACGTCGGGTCCAGTGTGCTTTCATTCAGGAAACTCGCTGGAAGGGCAATAAGTCTCGTAACATCGGGCAGGGTTACCGCCTTATATATACTGGGTCACCTACGGGCAAAAACGGTGTAGCGGTAGCGCTTTCTGAAGAGCTTCAGAATGGGCTTCTTGAAGTTGACCGTCGCTGCGACCGCTTGATGCGGGTAAAGGTACTGATCGAGGGCGTAATCACAAACTTAATCAGTGCTTATGCTCCCCAGGCGGGTTGTAGCGCGGCTGAAAAGGAGACTTTCTGGGAGCAGTGTGAAGAGGTCCTACTCGCTATACCGTCTACCGAAGCAATCTTAGTTGGGGGGGACTTGAACGGTCACGTGGGTAGGGTCGCTGAGGTGTATGAACGTGTTCACGGGGGTTTTGGATATGGTCTTCGCAATGCAGAGGGAGAAAATATTCTAAGAACCTGCATTGCGTCTGATCTGGCCATCGTGAACACTTTCTTCCAGAAGAAACCTCAGCACCTTATAACGTATAAGAACGGGTCCCACTCACTCAAATTGATTATTTGCTGACTAGACGGTGTCATACAGGCAGGGTGACCAACTGTAAGGTCATTCCCGGCGAAAGCCTGACGGCCCAACATCGCTTCCTTGTCATGGACTATAATGTTACCCCGAAAAAGAAAGTAGCCGAGAAACGCAAGCCTAGACTTAAGTGGTGGTTGTTGAATGGGCCGATGCAGACCGACTTCTTGGCGGAGGTGGAGAGTCAGAATCTACTGACTAACACCGAGACCGCTCAGACTGCATGGGATCGAGCTCATTCAGCAATCATTGCGGCGGGCAAGCGAGTTCTTGGTGTTACTAAGGGTGGGCGTGTCATCGACAGGGAGACATGGTGGTGGAATGACCAGGTGCAGGGGGTGATTCAGGAAAAGAAGGCTGCGTTTAAAGAGTGGCAGCATTCCAACTCTCCTGAAGACAGACTGGAGTACATTGCAGCGAAACGGGCCAGCAAAAGAGCTGTAGCCAGAGCCCGCAGAGAAAGTTTGTCGCCATTGTACGATAAACTTGAAACTGTGGAGGGGCAGAAGCTCATATACAAACTGGCTCGTGCTCGAGATAAAGCGACGCAGGATATTACAAAATGTCTTTGCGTCAGAGATTCTCGGGGCACGTTGCTTTGTAGTCATGCCTCTGTGAAGGAGAGATGGAGAAGCTACTTTAAGGAGCTGCTGAACACTCAGCAGTCTTGTAGTCTTCCTCCTGAATTATCTCCTAACCTCGGACTTGTTGCTCCAATAACCCGTGACGAAACTCGTAATTGTCTTCGACGCATGAAGAACGGAAAAGCGGTAGGACCTGACGACATCCCAATCGAGGCGTAGAAATCGTTGGGCTCTCTTGGTGTGCTTATACTTACTGACCTGTTTAACCGTATCTTGAATACTGGAAAGATGCCACATCAGTGGCGGCAGAGCTTTATTATCCCTATTTACAAAGGAAGGGGCAGTGTTCAAGATTGCGGTAGTTATAGGGGCATTAAGATTATGAGCCACACCATGAAGCTCTTCGAGCGCATGATCGGCCTCAGGCTCCGCCAAGAATGTACTGTCTCTGAGTCTCAGTATGGGTTTCAACCAGGATCAGGCACTATGGATGCCATTTTTGCCCTCAGAACTTTGATGGAGGCTTACAGGGAAAAAAGGAGAGCTCTGCATGTGGCCTTTTTGGACCTGTAGAAGGCCTTTGACTGTGTGCCACGTCAGTGTATCTGGTGGGCATTGCGATCCAAGGGGATCCCTGAAGCCTATATTGAGGTTATCAGAGATATGTACAACGACTCCGCTTCAGTGGTTAGGACCGCTGTTGGCGACACCAAGCCCTTCCGATTACAGTAGGGGTTCACCAGGGCTCAGCTCTTAGTCCGTTCTTATTCAATGTAGTGCTGGATACTGTCTCGGCTGACATCCAATGCCAGCCTCCGTGGCTGATGATGTATGCCGATGACATAGTACTCATCGATGAGAACCGACTGATGCTGGAGCGTAAAGTGAACGCCTGGAAGGGTTGCGCTTGAAAACGGTGGTCTCAAACTGAATGTGTCGAAGACCGAGTACATGGCTTGTGGGAGCCCGGACTCGAGCACCATCCATATCGGGCCTGAGCCAGCCGTTAAGTCGGAGAAGTTCAGGTACCTTGGAGCCGTTATGCATGAGTCTGGAGGCATCGACCACGACATCCATGCCCGTATAAACGCTGCCTGGGCCAAATGGCGGGAGGTCACTGGTGTGGTCTGCGATAGCAGAATACCGCCCAAGCTCAAGGGACTGATATACAAGAGCATTATCCGACCTGTTCTTATATACGGCAGCGAATGTTGGCCAACATTATCTCGGCACACTCAGGAGCTTCACGTCACGGAGATGAAGATGCTGAGATGGATGTGTGGCGTACGCGGTCCGACCGCATACGCAACACATTCATTCGAGGTAGTCTTGGGGTCCGTGACGTAGCGGATAAGCTCCAAGAGCGTCGCCTGAGATGGTATGGCCATGTTATGCGCCGATCTGAGAACTATGTCGGAAGGAAGTGCCTGACATGTCTGTCCTGGAGTTAGACCACCAGGACGCCCAAGGAAGCGATGGCTGGATGTCGTGACACAAGACATGAGAGCCAATAAATTATCCACTGAGGATGTTAAAGACCGTGCAAAGTGGAGTAGGCTCAGTCGGAAGGCAGACCCTGGCAAAAGCCGGGACTAATGCCAAGAAGAAGAAGGAGAAGATATCTATTATATATATAGATTATATATATATATATATATATATATATATATATATATATATATATATATATATATATATATTATATATATATATATATATATATATATATATATATATATATATATATATATATATATAATAAAAATAATGAAACACTTTGGGAATCAAAAATTAAACTGTCTTTAATTTTTATATACTATATACTGCAAAGGTGACCTTATCACTAATAATGATCTCTTACAGGTAGCCTAATATATAAACATTCAACAGTATAGAATACTTTTATAGTGCATTAAAACAAAGAGAAAAATAAAACAAATATAATATATATAGATAAATTTGAAATACATACTATTATACATACTATATATAGAAATTATTTTATAGTATGTATTTCAAATTTATCTATATATATTTTATTTGCGTTTTTTTCTTTATTTTAATGCACTATAAAAGTATTCTATACTGTTGAATGTTTATATATCTATAAGTGCTTATTAAGCTACCTGTAAGAGATCATTACTAGTGATAAGATCGCCTTTGTAGTATATAGTAGTATACCTTTATGTCCCATAAAATGTACTTATCTGTATGTTTTATATTTGGTAATAGTTTTGGTTTACTCTATGTGTTTATATAGTTATATTTGTGTATTCAATAAAGAATTTATCTGTCTATTTATTCACTTAAAATAACATTACTATTTTAAATATAAAACAAAAGTCACGAACTATTTAAGCTATTTTTAAAACAAGTGAAACAGTTATTTCCAGACGTCATAATAAAGCAGTAGCCACTTAAATTACAAAACATATAAAATATGCGTTACCATAGGGAAATCTTGCCTACACTAGAATGTAGTCGCCTCGTAAAACCATCTAACGAAGCTCCTCTGAGAAAACATTCTTTATTTTCGACAAAAAAGGACATTCTTGTGCGAATTCAACCATAAAAAGATACAAATGATATTTTTATAATATTAATTTGTATGAATTCCATATTGAAGTGGATCAAGAGATATACTTAATGATGTGCTTCAAATGTCAATGGAGGATATTCGTTTGACATTCTGGATTAAAGAAAAACTTACGTGATAATATTATACGGGGATAGCAGACTTTTGAGTTCCACATTCGACAATGAGACTTTAATAATTATAAAAATTAAAGAGTTTATATTTTTGGTTCCTAAAGTGTTTCAGTATTTTTATTATGTATATATATAATATATATATATATATATATATATATATATATATATATATATATATATATATATATATATATAATATATATATATATATATATATATATATATATATATATATATATATATATATATATATATATATATATATAAACTAATCATAAAATGTGCTTATGTACACTTTCACAATCGTGAAGAAGTTTACATATGTCAGAAGTTGACAATGCTAGATGGAGAGAGAAAGAGAGTTGTGTATATCATTCATGACATATTATAAGCGCCCGAGTCTACTGGGGCCGCAGATGTTGTGGGTTACATAAAAACGATTAACGTGATGTCTAAAGCCTTCCTCAATAAATGAACTATACTTCACAAAAATGATTTTAAGAGTCGAACTAAAAGTTCCTGAGTAAAACGCCTTTAGTAAAAAGAAAGTAAAATAATATATATTATAAACTTTAAAATACTTTAAATAAATACTATTTTATTTACTTTTTAGAAAAGTGTGTTACAAGAAAGTTAACAAATGTCATGAATAATATCACCGGCTGCTTATTGCAGTAATTTATCGTTGGAACTTCTGTTCCCAAAACTCACAACTGAGAGCATAAATATCTACTTACTCGCTGAAATAAACCAATATTTTAAAGCATAATAAAACACACTTTTTGTTTGAGCATCTGCTGTTTTTATTTTTGTGTCGGTATTATTATTTTATATATTTTATATAACAATAACATATATTTAATATATTTTATATAACAATAAACAGACGACCTGTACTATCAATATTCTTTGACATTCTTTATTGTTTTTAAATTCAAAGGAAAATGAGACACGGACAAAATAAACGGCAAAAAACTTTTCAAAGGCGTCCTCATTTTTATGAACAATTTATTATGATTTTTAAAAAGTTTTCAGTGCAGTTATTTTGTCTATATCACTGCATTCTCTGTCTATGCTGTGTATTGTTTGATGTTCAGGATGAAAAGTGAAACAAGTTTCATACATTCTTGTTATCAAGTTTGAAATGGAACGAAGTGAATGCCATTTTCTATTCCAATTTTTTTTAAGTACTAATGAATAATGAAGTACATTATTTGATATAAATTAATTTATTGTTAAATAATCACAGGTAGTTTCATATATTAACAGTCAATTAAAGATCTATACATTTAAACATAGTATGATGATGTATTAAGTTAATACCATAGTAAACGTATTAAATCAATAAAACTAATGACTATCACGAAAATCTTGTAAGCTTTATATTTCAAACTACCAACTGTTGATTTTCTCACCAGATCTTCTTAATCAATTTACTTACTAATCCGGTGGTAGCTTTTAGGACTGACGATACTTATATCTATATAAAATTAAAGATAAATATAAAATCTATTGTATTGTTTTAAAGGGCCTTTTCATGGAATTAAGGTATTTTAAATTAAATAATATTTTAAATAGAGAACATATAAACATACGATATGCTTTCAAAAGAAATAACACATAAAAAAATATACATGATGTATAGGTATATAATGTGTACTCAAGAATACTTTATAAAAATAAAACGTTCGTATAACTTCGTCGAGAATTTGTCAAGTCAATGTTTCAAGTTCCGGGAATTATTTGGATACTTTGTTGTCCCTTCTAAGTTTTATGACTCTTCAAAACAATTACTCGAAGGTTGAACAAGTTACGTCAACTAAATAAATACGTAATGCATCCAAACTCCGGCTTAGAGAGATTAAGTTTCTTGTCTACAAAGCCACCACTAATCGAGGCTTACATTGGAAACTTCAGTTTTCTATCGGTACTAATCGATAAGAGCTTCTAGCTGTTCTTAAGAGATAATGAAAGGTTTAACGCGACGACTCGATGTATAATAACCGATTAAGTGACTAAAGAATAATAATATTAATAAATATATTATTTTCGTAGAAAAATATAAAAATATGATTTGTCTTATGATCACGATCACGATTTCCAGCTTAGTATTTAAAATCACTACTGGATTAATATGCCCTTTGAACTAATTACGTATTAACTACGTACTGTACTATTACACTTAAAAGATCATACCATAGATAAATACCTCTATTCACGCCAAGCACTATACCGCCGCTTTTAGTGCCTCTAGTACTCTAGCAGGCTTTCTTTGAACAAGTTGCCGACAATACAACATCCTATTCATATTCTGATAAGGTTGCTCAGCGGTGCATATCATTGCTCATGAATATCAGATATTTAGGTAGCTTGGAGGATCGGATACTAGTGGAGGGTGTTTTGAATTCATTTCCGGCCATTTACGGAAACGGAAATAGAGTCGAGTATCGCCGGAATTCCATTCACTTGCAAACGTATTGTAGCTAGAGATATGATAATTACATCTGGCTAGATCCAAGCCTGAAAGCACCCCAATGAATACCGTACAGTGGTTAGTTTGAATCTATCATCGTTGTATTATGACATTGGAAGACTCACACGTCGATAATGATTGTTAAAATCTATTTCTTATTCAATGTCACAGTTACCCCAAATGCCCCCTATTTTCCAAGTTACCCCCATTACCATGTTACCCATATTACCCCTAACCACACGAGAATAATGTACATATGTCACATGGTGAAATTTAATTTTACTACTTAAAACTAGATGTTTATTTTAAAATACGTATACATATTTCGAAGCATAGAATCCGTGTGCGAACAGCTTAATCTGTCTTTCAGCTAATTGCAACGGTCAATCTCATTTGGACTAGCTTAATACATAAGCGTATTATACAGCACATGTATACTGTATACTCGTGTATATCAATACACAGGAGCATATTCTGTTTCAAATACTCTCAGAATCCGTTGGGAACTCAATTCGGTAAGAACAGAGAAGTTAGCGGCTAAATAGCTTTACTGTGCTGTCAGGTACATGACATAGAAAAACTTTCTACCTTAGCATTATTTATCGGTTTTACCGATTATTTTAAGTCAAAACCACATGTTCAGGCATTATATCCTATTCTAGCAACCATATTAATGAGATGATTGGTAAATGAATAAATACTACTATAAAAAAAATATTTAAAAATACACATGATTAATTTACGTTTTAGCTTAAATTCAATGTTTTTAAAGTACATGTATTTATACTTTAAAAATCATATTAATTAATTATTAATCTATATTAATATATTATTAATTATCTATTTATATTCAGGTTGAAAAATATTAATTGTGTCAAAGACAGCAGGCAAATTTTAAAATTTTTGTGCGTATGATAACTTTAAAAAACGAAAAGAATGTCATACAAATCTTAATGACTTTATGATTCTTATATATTTTACATTATAAATATATCTGTAGCAGTGAGCTACAGTGGTTTTCTTTTATATGTATAAGACCACGTGAGATCTAGTTACATTTCATTTGGGTGTATAATATGTAAAATTCCGTTTTTTACATTAATGTGTCAAATTTTCTCCTATATATAGGAACGTTCCCTAAGGTCTCGTAATTTCCACTGTGCGTCGTTTCACTCCCTTAGTAACGGACAATTTTTTTTATGTAATAAATATATTATTTATAAATAGAGGTTATGTCTATACCACTTCCATGCGAATTACTAAAAATGTTTTTACTTAGCAGGATGATTGATGCCAAAAGTGCTCGTTGCAAACGAGTTAACGCACTCAACCAGTCAACCTGAAAGCCGACTGTCCGTCCGTTGCCACACCATTTGCTTTTGAGCAAGCTTACCATATACAAGCTTAGGTACAAAATGTTGAATTAGTTTAGTTTATATATTGCGTAAATAAATTGTTATTGCTATTTAATAATAAAATAGATATTACTTATTACAGTAGTTTGTGACATGTAGGCATTCTAAAGTGCTCTAGCACAATACTAGAATAATATATATGAACTAAAATTACTATTATTTATCAATGTGACCAACATTTTTAACTGTTCGTCTATGCACAAACTGTGCATTCTTATCTCATAAACAGCTTAACTGATTTTAATACAGTTTATAAATAAAAAAATATATCAAATGCACAATATATGCTTATTGTATTAGAATAAATCCGAGAACATTAATCAAGCGGGCAAAGCCACAAACGGGTTGCTAGTATTAATACTATTGATATAATCGACCTCACTTAATATTTAAATAATAAGGTGTCATCAAGCAAATATTCGTTATTCTGTTGAAATGACGGTGCAAAATTATTCCCTATATATAATAATAATTCACGACCAGATCCTTAGTAATATTCATTATCTATATTTAAAAAAAAACACATAACATTTACATGTAAAAAACTAACACCAAGACATTAAAAGGATAAACTTGCTGTCCGTTTTGACATGGGCTGATAAAATCACAAAAAAACTAAACTAAAATGGAATGAAGCTGACGTAGCGAACCGATGGACCCTCATCCGAGCCTTACCGACTACTATACGCAGGAAATGAGATGGATGCAGACGAAACAGCCTCACGATCCATTTCGGTGAGAATGCAAATTGATCTTCCGCTACCAGAAATAGCCTACAGCTACGACCGTGTTATGTTGGCGCGATAGGAAATATATTCTTAAATATGCTTCTCTCTGTACATTTCTTTGTGTGTTGTAAATACATTTTGTAAAATAATGTGAATAGGTGATTTGATTGCCCACTGCATAAAAATATCACGGACCTATGATATTTTTCTATTTAGTTCAAAATGTATTTAGATAAAAATTTCTTTTTGAGGCTCTGTCATCATGTATTAAGTAGTGTTTAATTGAGTTGCCTGATTTTTCTAATAATTCAATGTGCTACGTATTCTAGCCTGTACCTATTAATAAAAGTAGTGTTATAATAAATAAATATAGTATATATATATATATATATATATATATATATATATATATATATATATATATATATATATATATATATATATATAGATATATATATATATATATATATATATATATATATATATATATATATATATATATATATATATATATATATATATATATATATATATATATATATATATATATATATATATATATATATATATATATATATATATATATATATATATATATATATATATATATATATATATATATATATATATATATATATATATATATATATATATATATATATAATCTTCCCCTCTCTAGATAGTACTGTTTCTAATAAGATGCCCTACCATTTCTTAATGTCAACTTTTAAATTGTGTAAGATATTTCTACACTTTTTGTTTTTTGACGTATAACATTTAGTTTGACATTATCCTTTCTCTCGACATTAAGTATGAATATTTTCATGTTATGTCGAAATATTACTATTAGTCTGACAGCCGTAAGTCATGTATAGTCAAATATGCAAAACGAATGGAAAGGTTATTAATTTCGCATATTTCCTACCTTACATTTTTGTGTATAAAATAAACAAAATATACTGTATTTAAAATAACTCTAAAAATGTATGCCATTATAATTTTATATGACTCATATGGACACCAATGACACCATTATTAGTCCGCTACAAATAAAGAAAACGGATATACTTAGGTCTCTTGTCTGTTCCAATTAAATTTTGTAACTTATTATTATGAAGAAAATCGAAATAAAGTAGAAGTCACATACATTTATCAAGATAATGAACATTGATAGTAACAAAAACAAAATAAGCTCTTATATAATTGTAATGATCGACCGTCGCTGGTATCGATAATTGGAACGTTGAAGAACTTGCATCCGCTGAATAAATAAGCTCGACTACGAAATTGCTGCTTAAGATTAAGTTTCCGCATACAAAGCCGCCTTTTATACTAGTTAACGTCGAAAACATAAATTGTAGGGGAATAACTCGAATTTAATTTTATATAGAAATATTTTTTATTCATTTGAGTCATCGTAGCGCAACGGCGCACAACGTCTGACTGCAAAAGTGACGACTATGAGTTTGATTTCTACTAGGGGGAAGGCGAATAATGAAGTGTCTTAACACTAGGTTCCGTTTGTCTATCCTGCTATATGCGGGATACAGAGTGAATCCAAAAAAAGAAAATTTTCTTTGGCTTCACGTTTTTTCCAACCAACCCTCTGATTAAATAAAATGAATACATATATATATATATATATATATATATATATATATATATATATATATATATATATATATATATATATATATATATATATATATATATATATATATATATATATATGTATTTCTTTTATAGCTTTACAGTTTATTCCACATGTACCAAAACAGGCAGAGAACCTTGTGCCAATAGGAATCGAACCGACAGCCATATCGTTTACATTCAGTCGCTGTCCCACTGCGCTATGACCACCACCAATTTATCTATTTGTATATTGTATTATATTTCATCCATTAATAATAATTTTATTTATTATGAAATGAATAATAATTTAAAATATTTTCAGGAATTAGGTTAATTTTGTTTTTTGTTATGTAAACAATAAGCAAATAAAAATATTTTACTTTTTAAGGTATATGAACGAAAACCTTATGGTTTTTATAACAATATAAAACATTACAATATGTACGAAGTCATTAATTAGGTTTTATTGCTGAGCCCATGGTTTTAATTACAAAACTTTTCTGGGTTATACGTAAAGTAAACCTTTAATAGGTTGAATTCATAACAAATCTCCTTCATTTTATAATACTTATAAAATGAAAATATTAAGTTAAAAATCAGTCAAGTGCGAGCAGTACCGAGGGTTCCGTACCTATTTCATTTTGTAGGTATTCCGCTGAGGTACATACTATTTATATAAATGTATAAACTTAAATTTGTGGTCGTATTCAATCATTTTGTATGACTACTACAAATATAAATTTGTTATTGTTTCTTTTTGTGTTCAACATATAAAGTATTAATTTTAAGATTTTCCTCTTTAAATATACTATAAGTTCACTTTTCGTAAAATTTCTTAAGTCTACGTCAATGAAGTACAATTAATAAGAGTCGACGAACTAAAACGTAAATTTGCGTCCTATTCACTCATTTTGTATGAAATTATAAATTAAATAATATAAGTTTGTAATTGTTTTTTTCTAGCATATATCTACAAGTTTCCAATTTTTCCCTTTGTGTGTGCTATAAGGTCCACTTTATTGCCCTATTTCATAAGTATAAATTTGATAAAAATAATTATAAATGCATTGATAGCGTTGATTTAGAAGTTTGATTTTTCTGTGCTTCAAGAAGTTATCAATTTGGATATTTAATGTTAATTTCAGCGTGATCCCTCTACGTGCTTTTGAGCATTTTCTCCTTGTCTAAATGAATCTGCCTTGACTGATAGACAAACAGACAGACAGATGGACAACAAAATGATACTATATGGATGCCGTTTTTTTTCCTTTTGAGGTACGGAACCGCAAAAATATTTATATGATTTGATAATGACGAAATTATTTAATAAAGAAATTAAATATTATCCGCGCAACTGAACCGGGTTACACAACTAGTCTTATATAATACGACTGAGAAATATATCTAACAAGTCACCTACTTTCACAAGAACTTATGAAAGCCGATTGATGGTCGACAAGAGGCGTGCGTTTAAGCATCGCTACTTGCAAAGTATTGATATACCATATTATTACGAGAATTCATCTTTAATTATGCACAATGATACACAATGCTTGTTCAAATACTAGTATTTGGAACAACTGCGCTCACGAAGAAGAATTACTACTACTCTACTAAAATAAAAAAAATATTTATATATATATATATATATATATATATATATATATATATATATATATATATATATATATATATATATATATATATATATATATATATATATATATATATATATATATATATATAATTTAAACCGAAGGCTCTTTATCGTTCGTTAGCAGGAGGTATAACATATAAAAGTTGAAAAGAAATTATCTCTTATTTATATTGTCAGTTCTCACTTCTTATTAATTTTCATAATTCTTGGTGCAAATCCCAACAGAAAGTACCTACTTCATCGGTTTTGACTACGCAGCGAATTATAAGCAATAATCGGTAAAAACTAACCATAAGCGCCACTGCCTGTAACTTTATTAGTGAGGACTATAAAACGTAAAATTCAGTTTTTCCCCGGTGTCACTGTAGTTTTGGGAAATCATATCTTAGTGCTTCCCTACACTCTAGAACGGTACCTTATATTCATTATACGCCAAATTGTATGTTTTTACGTTGCGTAATTTCGGCTGCACGGTGTCTATCAGTCACTGAAGAAGAGAAGAGTGTTATCTCGTCTATAAAGATAACTACATGTAAGTTATAATAATATAATATACTTTATTGTACAAGACAAATAAGATATACAAAAACAAAGAAACATATAAAAAACGAAGAATGTACAGCAAGTGACTATCGCTATAAGCGATCTCTGCCAGGCAACCTTATAGTGTAGTATATTCCATAATGGTAGGCGGTGTACTTGCTTGGTATAAATATATATAAATAGACATACATAAATACATACATAATTAATAATAGATATACATACATAAACGAGCATACCAATAAATTAACTAATAAAAAAATGATACATTCTCAGTATCCGAGTAAAGGTAGCAGAGGTAGCTCTCACCGGAGATACAGTGGGTTACATCAAGACTATAATGTAGCTTTCGTTGATAAATCAATATGAACTATTCTATACTTAAAGAAAAAATATAAATTACCTGTCTTTTTTAAATATTTTTCTAACCTTAGTAGCCTATAACAGACCGTCTGTTGCATACGATAAAAAAATGAGTATTATGGGTTAGACAGCTCTTTTCGTGGCTAAATAGGCCTATTAGTGATCGGCATACTTTGCCGTAGATATATTGACTGGTAATAGCGACGGAGGCTTGATGTTGTCGCGTTCTTATCGCCGAACCGCCAATAAGGTATAAAACCATCCGATCGTGCAACTTCTGACCGTCAATGAGAACCTTGCGCCACTTGTTACGGTTCACAGCAACTTCTTCCCAGTTAAGATGGTTTATGCTGAAGGCGTTCATGTCTCGCTTCACGCAATCTCTAAGTCGTAGCATGGGCCTCCGTACTCTACGTTTTGCGTTTGCTACAGCACCAAGCAGAATACGCCGAGGCATGCGTGTGGACTCCATTCGATTCACATGCCCTAGCCACTGTAGCCGTCTTTGCTTAAGCAACGCTGTGAAGCTAGGCAGTCCAGGTATTAGCGCCGTACGAGAGTATACTCAAGACACATGCTTGGTACACGATCATCTTGGTACGTGTGGTTAGATGTTTGTTTTGCCATACTCTTGTACTTAGCTGCGCAAACATGGTCGCCGCTTTGCCAATACGAATATCTATCTCCCCATCCCGTGAGAGATTGTTTGATTGTTTGTTTGATTGACAGTGTTTCCGTACTACCTTATGCCATCTCAACAGTTTTTTTTGCATTTATGGACACCGAGAACAGTGTGCGGGCCCGGCAAAATCTGTCCATTATGCAGCTCAAGAACGGAGCTAGCTAGAAAAGCATCTTGCATCACCAGCAAGTAGTAGGATGTCTACAAAAACACTCTCGCGATTCCGCTTGAGATTGAGAAATTGCGTTATTTTACACTACACTACACTTTAAATATCCATAAAATATTAATTATTCGAAACAAAAATATTTTTTTAGTACCAACTTCCATACAAATAGTTTATGAGCTGACTCGCTCATGTGGTCAAATGGAAATTAGCGCGTTCAACAAAACTCTTTACCTTTATGATTTTAGTATAGATAAACATTAAGCTTAACAACTATCGGTTCGATTTCCACCTGGAAGTATAGTTTAAAAATTTTATAGTAAAATAAATAACAAAAGTATTTAAAGAAATATTTATTCAGACAGCTAAATGTGGTATTAAAAAAGCAATTCATCCGGTAAACGTCAATGAAAATAATATTATAAAACACAGGACGTGCAATTTTCACGAAATTTTAAATCGGATAGGCATATCGCTAATGTGCGAATTCGATCTCACGGTTGAACGAGTGATGCATATTTGATTTGTTTTCGATTCATCCACCGTGCACTGTAGTATCGATATTATACGTACTATAATATATATACTTCTATAACATAAGCATTCCGATAAGAGTTATGATACTTGTGTTAGCAATACAATGGTTTTTATTTATTTTAATTATCAACGCATTTAACCACTTTATACATTATTGACCCCGAAACTATAGTAAAAATTACGACTTAATTGAAACTTAATTAATGCAATAGGATAATACTTTTATTATTTAAGTGATAATGTTCTTAGTATTAGTAGTATTTTTTGGACTTAGGAGATCACTAAAAGTAATTCAGGTGAGCTCCATATATGTACATATGGCATCGGCCATTTGTAAACCGAAATTGTATCAGAATTGTATCGAAATTGTGTCTTCAGTAAGCTGACGTTCCTTTTCGTCCAGGTTATCTTCTGCGATCATCATAATTTCTTCAGCTGTTGTAAAATTTATGAAAATCATTTTAAATTAAATAAATCTTACTCTCAAAGTCGAGATATCTTAAAAAATATGACAACCTAACAAATAAATCGAATATAGAGATATTTCCATTTACTTGAAGGGTTAAATTTGGAATGAGAAAAAATAACATAAATTCACACTGTCGCAGTTATTATCCATTTTGTTAATTGAAGCTCAGACTCGGTCACGCGAAAACCCGATTACGACCTGTCTCAGTTCTGAATTGAGTAGGACTAATCATGAATTCAAATGAGGAATATTTACTATTCGCGTCAATCAGTCTTATTCAAATCCATTGATTAGATAAAAGAATATATTTATAACATTTTTTCACTGATAATAAATAAATATTATTTTGTTAAAATTGAAATACCATTTTCATTTGTGCTGGGGCAAAAATTTGGCTTCAGTGAAACCATGATCACTTCATTCAACAAGTATTTTATAGACTTCCCATAGTAAAATTTTCTTTGTATGGATTTTTTCTAGAAAGATTACTCATAAATTCATAACTAGTATTTAATATTTACAAATTCAAATACAGAAGAAAGTGGTCTCCCTTCGTACGGTGCGTACAAACTAAACACAAATACGTCTTTGCAATACAGACAAATACGTCTAGTTTCGGTGTTCACAGTCCATTTTTCACATTCACATTGAAAATACACATTAATACCAAACGGTTATTCTGGTACCATAGTTAGTACAAAACTGCCGATCTTACAGAATTCAACCAATTTTATATATGATCGAATTTCATAAATGTAGCAACTGACACTTCTTTTTTATAATCGAAAATTATATGATAAAGTTTATTTTGTTACAAATTAGGTTTGACTTATTATATATATTATACTATATTATAGGTTTCAATTATATTAATTACAGTATATTTTAATTTGAATGTTTAATTATTAAATTTGAATAATTAAACAATAATTTCAATATTTTCACAACAATAAAGTCATTATATTAAATTAATTTACGCTTATATGTATGGAGATATACCGGCTGCCATATTACCAACGATATTTCGTGCCAGTCGCGTTGCATTTTGACAGTGGGGCAAGATGCAACTTGTAGCAATAAATAAATCTTTACTCATGTTTAGCCCCTTAGAAGTGAAATTCTTGTGTTTATTAAGATAACAGTGATGACAGTAAGTTTATTTTAAGCTTAAATTGACATTTTTCATGTTCTGTTTACGAAATGAAATAATAAAACATATATAATTTGTACTAAGATTAAAATATTTAATATTATTATTATTTGATATTTTGTTTATAAACAATTTATTCGTCAAAAATTTTGTTTAGTGTTATTTATTTGCTAAAAATTGATTTCTTTATGAATAAATACAAGCTAACTAAATCAATAAGCTTAACCATCTTGAAAGACCCTGGAAACGTGGAGCAGGAGTGACGTTGTACTGTTCTTCAAGAAGGGAGATCAAACTCCCTTGAAGAATTATAGACTGATCTCACTCCTAAGCCACGTACAAGCTGTTCTTCAGAGTTCTGACGAATTGTCTTGCCAGAAGATTGGACGAGTTCCAGTCACCAAAGCAAACTATGTTTTGATCATATCATGTGGGCCATATCCATACTGTTCGTCAGATTGTACAAAAACAGAAGAATACAATCGGCTGTATTTGTACGATTTTCGTGGACTACGAAAAAAGCTTCGATTGCATCGAAAAATGGGCAAAGCAGCGATGCCGTATATTAAGGTCCTAAGATGTTTATATACCGGTACTGTTATTTTAGACAGTCCAAATTCAGAAGCACAAATCCAAAGCGATACGCCTACACCGCAAAGTCTGAAGACGAAAGTCTTCAACCAGTGCCTCCTACCCGTCATGACTTACGGTGCCGAAACGTGGACACTAACAACCCGTCTAGTCAACAAATTTAGAGTCGGCTAACGTGCTATGAAGAGAGCTACGCTCGAAGTCTCTTTTAAAGTTAAAATCAGAAATGAGGTTATCCCTTTGTTATATATTGCAGTTTTTTTAGCATTATCAACCTAATGGCTTGACTTTATTATACTAGTATAGAAAGATAGTGTGTGTATTTCGAAATTAGTCATCAAATTTTATTTATAAAATAAAATTTAAAAAAATATATTCAGAAATTAAACAAGATTAGTGTAATTTTTTCATTATAATCCGATATAAAATATATGTAGAAAGATTTATTTTAACTACGTCGATAAAGTTATATGCGCATAAAAGAATAAAAATTATGTACTATATAAATAAATACAAGCTTGAAACTGCAGGCTGTAGATTAAGTTCTTCGTCTACAAAGCCGCCAATACTAGTAGTGGTTTACTTTGGAAACTTTGATTTTATAACTATACAAATCGATTAATCTTCGTTGAAATTTCAAATAGCAAGTTCAAGCTGGTCAGAGTTTATATATTCTCGAAATATTATAATATTGTAAATTATTGTTATTTGTTATTGTTATAATGTTATTTATAGTACAAAATGAAATAAAATTATTCGCAAGAAACAGACATTTAGCGTAATGAAGTTAAACAGAAAAAAATATATTTCTCATATTATTTGAAAGTAAAAGCAAGCTGGGAAGCAGTTGACGAATTTTTAATATACAATTTTGATTGTAGACGTCTAACGTACCTAACGTTTACGTTAGGTATTATTTTTCTTTAAGTGTGAAATGTTTCAAGTTATTATCAAAATTTATCACGATCAAGAAGCGACAGCAAGAAGTGTTGTATTAAATAAAAAAAATTATCATATACAAACGAACTGCGAAACTTAGCTTCTTATTCCATTATTTATTCTTATATAATTATAAACGTTTTATTTAGCTTTTACTTATATATGGTACATTGGTATCTTGATATCCACAAAGTGCAAATGAATTGTGTTGACGAGAGCTTTTGATAATGTAACACGTCAATACTGGTCAACTTGATGAATCCATTATTGCAACATGTACACGATCATGTCAACTCTATACCTTGCAATTTTGCTGTATTATATTTGTTTACGACTGTGGATATATATAATTCAATGCAAAGCTTTAGAGCTTATTTTTTACTCTAAGCTTTTAACAAATTTGGTAGTTTAGTACTATTTGAATTTGCTATAGAAATTTTAGTTTATATACTAGGATGAATGTGAAGTGTTAAAGTACGATTAAGAAGTTTAAAATTATGAATTTCAGGTTAAAAACGGCTAATTTCATAAAAATTTGGAGTAAAAAAATTTAATTAAAAAATTATTTAAAGGAACTTAAAGTCTGTTTTAGAAATACCAAAAATATATTTGAATTAATTTAAATCCTAAACCTATCCTACTAAGTATATAGACTCAGTCTTGCCAAAAATATTGTTACAAGGCGAGATATTTTTTTTATTGTACGTAGCATGATATCTTGGGGCAGAGGTACAGAGTCTACAGCATCTAACGCGACGGTTTGTGAATTAATTATTTTCATTTTTCTCGCTCTGGCGACAAGGCAAAGCGCGGCGTTGAGTTCCGTCACTCAACACGCAATGCCTCGAATAGCACAAAGTGGGGAACGGAGTGTCTTAACACAAGGTTCCTTCAACCTACGGTTCCTTCCACCAACCTTCCATAAATAGAATTTATTAATATTTATTTCTATTACTGTGTCTTAGTTTATTTATACATTAATGTATTAATATAACCATTATAAGTATATAAAGCTCATTCAATATAATCACCATTGGTTGCAATGCAGTTCTTTAAACGTTGAGACCAGTATTTAAGCAGCAATCGTATAGGTTGTTTTAGGGACTCCAAATTATCATGGCATTTAGATCAAGCCTTACTTTCTAAATTTGACTATAAGTCATAATCTAGTGGATTTAAATCAGGACTAGACGACGGCCAGTAGCTCTGATGAAGCCCGGAACGTTCCTAACCAAGATTGAGGGGATTGAACTTTATGACGCAACGTCGAGTCTTGTTGTAAGAACCATACTTGGTTATTGGACATGGTGTAGTTAAGGGAGGGGATCAACTAATTTCTCAAGAATGGTATCTTAATACACCTATGCAGATGTTTTCACACATTTTTCACCAAATATGCCTCAGTCACTCCATGAGTAACACCCCACCAAACCATTACTGAAGTTGGATAATGCCCACGTTATATTATATACTCTATTGACTAATTTGGAGGTTCTTTAGAACTTTCAGAAAAAAATATATGCTTTTTAAATATTGCATATATTATACAAAATTTTTCTGTAACCTCCCTTTGCTTAAGTAGTTTGTTTTGATTTGACCACCTTATTTTATTTCTAATTATCAGTTAAAAATGACCAGGGCGTCTCTTATAGGGTGCAAGTTCTACGTCGTCTTTAAAAATACATCTTATTAAACAAAATCTTGTGCTTTCGGACAGGATTTCTTCAAATTATTTCCTTTACTGCTTTTATCCTCTTTTTAACACTACGTGAAAAGCCAGATCTTTCAATGTCACAAACGGAAGTATCTTTGAATTTATCAATAGCCCAGTATACAAATATTTGACTAATACCAAGCGTATGGAGGATTTTGTATTTGGCTACCTACCCACATCATTTAATATAATCACAGCAATTTGGCTATCTTTATCACCCTCCATTTTAATATCACAAAATACTGTACAATATATTGGTTCTAAAATAAGAAACACTATGAACAATAGTATAAAAAAGACAGATTCCAAATCAAAAGTAATATTTTGTTTATTTTTATCTCTAATCTTATTTATGGCTAGACTATTTACTTACAGAGAACAAATATATATATATATATATATATATATATATATATATATATATATATATATATATATATATATATATATATATATATATATATATATATATATATATATATATATATATATATATATATATATATATATATATATATATATATATATATATATATATATATAATATATATCTATATATATATATATATATATATATATATATATATATATATATATATATATATATACTATATATATATATATATATATATATATATATATATTATATATATATATATATATATATATATATATATAATATATATATATATATATATATATATATATATATATATATATATATATATATATATATATATATATATATATATATATATATATATATATATATATATATATATATATATATATATATATAGTAAAAAGTAAAGTCTGCTCAACTTGAGCGTTCTAATCTTAACTGATGGGAAAATTAGTTTCAATCCGGAGATAGTATTGATGTATAGTAATAGTATTCCCGCTCGTTAGCGCTCCCTTGCCACGCACTCTAGTAATCGGATTTCATTGGTATTTTGGACAAATTTGCGGTCCGTTGCGCGTCGAATCGACTTTCAGGCTTTAGTCAATCTTTATAGATTCCTTCAGAAATGTATTTAAAGGATGTTATATAAATTTAGTTCAAATGAATAGATTTTGTATTTGCTCCTCATGCATATACAATATTCGACGAATTTATTATTTACATATCTAATATGTCAGAACATTAATACAGAAGTAACGGCTTATTTTGTGGAACAAAATTAAATCTAATTGGTATAATAAGATTATCTATCATGATATTATAAAATCTTGCTTATTATAAACTCTTATCTTTATTTATTTTTTTTTATTTGTATAGCAATGTAAAATCAACAATATTAAATCATCGTGATCCATCATGATTTCTGAATGTTCTTTTGTGATTTAGTAATTTTTTTATAAGTCTATATGGAACGAAAAAAGCCCCCCTCGACCTCATCCTTATTTTTTTTTGCTTTAGGACTTTAATTTGATATCTGTATGAAAAAAAATACCTACCTCTCAACAAACATGTTGGATTTCTAAATCTCAAAAATAATCTGTCGTGAAAATAAAAAGTGTTTGATTTTCAATACTCATACGAGTACTTAAATCTCAAAATTTTGAAACATATGTAGCTAGCACATAAAAACAATATTATTTATATTTATAATTTAAATTATTTACCTTATATTTTTATAGAGAGTGGTTCGACAATAGTTATAACTATCGACAAAACATGAAAATTTTAGAATATCGTTTCAAATCGATAATGAGTGGTCAAACAGTATAATTAGATGTAAATTTGAATTAACTAGTTAATATCAATGCGGTTTACACCTTATAGTCACATATTTCAATTCATGATACCCAAAATACAGTTGCCGCTTAGCGTAGCATTTATACGGATGATCCCAATATTTATGAACATAGAAATATAAATTGGAATGTTTGTGTAACTCAATATACTTAAGTACCAAGAATAAATAAAATTTGAGTTTCAAAGATATATAATATTATGGAATATCCTTCCTATAAGTCCTTCTTCTTTAATTTTTTGTAATTCTTTATTTTTGCACGAGGACCGAAATATAAAGATCATGAATGATGGAATAAAGAAGGTATGATTCTCCAGTCAGGTAAGTATAGAAGAAGCAATGGAAGGTATGCCTTCAACATCACATTAGTCATGTCATCTCTCTGACTACGTAACCAATAATACTATATTATATATTCAATAAATGGTATCATTAAATATTTAATTGCAAACGTAAAAATATCCAATATTATTGAACTTTATCGGTACAAGTGTAGAATGGTGCAAAATCTGTGTTAATATTATGATTTCTCGTAATACCTACAAAGGAAACACTTTATGAAACCTTACAATTAGATTCATTGGAGCAAAATATATTTTCTTTTATTATTTATTTATTTATAGCTTCACGCTGTACTCCGCATGTAGATGGGTAGGCAGAGGAAAATTAGTGTTAAGACACACCGTTCCCCACATTCCGCCTATCCAGATAATGCGTGTTGGGTGTCAGAACTAAATACCGCACCTTGTTACCAGAGCCAAAATAATGAAAATAATTAATTCTCCCAAAGACGAAATCACGACCACCGTGCTTACAGTCATATGCTGTGCCGCTGCGCCACGACGGCACCTATTTTCGGTTATCAGTTCTTTTGAACAGAACTGATAATATAATATTAAATATTATAAAGACAATTATAAGAATATTTAATAATAAGTCAACTAATGAAGACACTGTGACTATGTTGTAGAGCTTCCGTAGCATCCATTCTACGAAGCAAATGCATCTACGAGCGCAAGGTACACATACATACAAAGGACCATAAGAAGGAAGTTGTCGTCGTGTATGAAAAAGAAGCTTGACTATCAAAAAAATTAATAAAAAAATTGTGTTTACATTTTTGTTATTGTCCTATTCTATAGTTACTTTTACGATTAGATATATATCTCTATAGTATTTTTCTCATATTGCTTGTGATTTTTTTATTTTTTATATCAAAAATAATAGTTACATAAAAATCATACAATTTTACTAAACCATTAAGAAGAAATATATTAACACATCTGTATTGAAATTTAATATTTATAATAATAGTAAACATTAAATTAAACCAATAAGCTTATGTACAGGCATATATGAATTACCTACATTAATTTAAATGCTGATTAATTAATGTATTTCAGCAGGTGGTATATGTAATAAAACTGTTAGGTACTGTGGCCAGGTGGCTTTTTGGTTTACTAGCTTAATACGCTAATTTGTACCCAGATTAGCTTTTAGGTTGTACTTAGATATTTACTTTAATTGATGTCATACAGATATAGTATCTAGGAAGTACTTAAGTTCACGTACATTTTTTTACAATCTTGAATACTGTCCAAGAGGTGTGGTTGGCATCAAAGAGCCGTTCGATACCAGTTCCAACTAGGTTCAAATATTTAAACATTGTCTAAAGTAAAAAATATTGTTCCATCTACTTACAATAATTGTTTAAAGTTACTAATCGATATAAATTTATCAATAGATCTTGGGCTGTTCACTATTATTATTTTGAGAGCTTTGCATATCATTTTCCCTTATAAATGACTGTAATAATACGAAAGTGCGGTCAAAATTTATGATGATACTTTAAAGAGTATAATAAATTAAGGCTTAAGAAATAATTATTTTCCTTATGGTCATAGATTTTGGTTAAATTTTGTGATTCAGTAAATTCTTAACGATACATATAAAAAACTAAAGCATAGCAAGATAGATCTATATGATAATAGAAAATAAAATTCTATTTTATGTAGATATATATTACTTCTTTTATTTAAGAAATGACGTATCTATCGAGAAAGACAGAAAGTTACTTTCGAAGCACTGCCTGTTTAACTTTGAAAACTAATTTAAAAAAAAAATAGCGGAACTCGACCCGCTATTACCGACTATTGACAAATAATTGTGCCTGTATATTTTAGATTTATTTTATATTAATTCATTTAGGCGTGTAAAGTTCGTGTTTTCCATTAATATTTTTCGTATTTTAGATTTATTTACAACACTATGATATAATGTTTTATACTTTGTATTATTTTTAAGTATAGCCCGATTTTACCTGCGTCACAACTAAGATATTACTTTTTACTTCTGGTGTATTTTACATGTAGGTATTTTCTTCCACAGGCATTTAATATGTAAACATCAGTGGGATAGTGGGCTATTTGCATAATTATTATAAAAAAGAAAAATAGTTGTAGTATGCTTTTTTAATAATTAAGTTCTTAGTCATGTAAGTAATTACTCAGCCTGCACTAGAACAAATGTGCAACAAGGTGCTATCTACATTTCCATCTAAAATTATTTTGTTTGGTTAAACTAGCATTATAGCTTTCGGCTAGCATCTGTCCAAACAAATGTAGCAGTTAATTGCAGGGGCTACGTATGTTTCTTGCGGTTTCTTGCCTCGCGTATAATAGTTAAAGGAAGTATTTAGGACAATATGTTACATTTCACAAGAACTTCGTCTTTGGTTCGTGTGTAATATAGTTAGTATGTAATAGTTTTATATAATTTTTCAACTACTTTTTGTTACTAAGTTATGTTTGCTGAGAATACCCAATGCCACATTTTTTATAAATCTTTAAACATTCCTGCCAAATCATTATACTTAAATATTATGAAGTAGAATCTATCGAACAATAAAGTCAATTATTCACCTTAATAATGTAATTTAATCACTCACCCTTTACATGTGCCAAAAGTTCTTACCAGTTATCTTATTTTTAAATGTCACCCAATATGCCATGTGGAGTCGAACCCACAAACCGTCGAGTTTCACTGTCACTGTCGGTCTTCTATATGTATTGTATAAAATATGAAAGTATATTTTGTACCTTTCAAGCAGTAAGCAGTACGTAGTGTTAGCAATTTCTCAGGAGCAGAGTTTCCTCTTTCCTCCCTACTCAGTATTTGTCAAGGCCAGTGAGGATGATCCTCACAACAAAACAAACAAACAAACACCACAAAAAAATTATACCATTTGACTTTGTGCTCAAATTTTTGTCAATAATTTTCCTTTACATAATTGTTAATTACACAAAATTAATACAAAACTCTAAGCACTATATCCTAATAAACAATAAAAAACATGAAATTTCATTTAACAATTGAATTTATCAATATTAAAGCAAGGTTTCACATGCCATTATAATTTAGAGATATTTGCATATAATTTTCCGTAATAAATTACTGCGGTAACGATTTATGAGGAACATTACACCGGGATCATGGAGACCAATTTGTTTTCTTGATAGGTCAAACAATGTATTTGTATATTTTGTAAATATATAATTTTATAAACATTTTGCAATCACACCGGTCGGCTTGGATATAGTTATATACGCTTTTTATAAAATTATGCTTTACGCTTTTTATATATAAAAATCGCAGGTTACTCTACTGAATTGTAAGTCATCCCATCTCTATCTACAAAATATATTTATAACAGAAACACAACATCTCTTAAAACGCAGTAACACATTTAACGAGAATATATAAAAATATGCTTGTTTATTTTTCAGTTACCTACTTGACTCTTATACTTTCTACAAATTTTCAAAGATATGATATGTATTTTTTTAACACAAAATTATACTTTACCTTTTAAAATTATTCTAAATATATTAAGAGATATTCAATAAATTCATTAATGGTATGTATGTAATAGTAATGTATCATATGAAGACATGTGACAGTTGTTTGTAGAGGTCACGCATTGTTTGTTGTGGTGGGAGCGTTTTGCATATCTTCTGTTTGTTCAGGGAATTACTTAATGTAGGGGTCGAACGATAGACATATGGATTTACATTTAAAACTTACTTAAGAGATTGAGGTCGTCATGGCGCAGTATCTGATGTCTATACTGCTATACATGGGATCATGGGAATCTATTAAAAAAAATTACTATAAATTAGACTAATGTAGTCTACACTATAGATCTATACAATTCGTATCAGCAGAGGTCGTGGACCGCGTATGATTGTTATGCTATTGTTGTGGGATCGATTGCCACCCAAAAATTAAAATTTTATATATACAATTTAATTTCATTTCCCCGCTCTGGTTAAGTTTGACGTTGATTTCCCTCACTTAACACGCTTTATTTCTAATTCATCTCATGCAAGGGTGGATAATAGTACAGACTATATAATAACTAAAGTAGATATGTACTCAACAGTAGAGACTTGTGTAATTAAATAAAAAAATAATAAGAGAAAATAGAGCCTACTGTTAAGACACTTGCTTTTCTACTGTCTATCCTATAAATAATATTAAAATATATTGCCATCAGTAATCGAAAAAGACCGATGATACCGAAAATAAGGATATGTTACAAATTTCTTAGGTCGTCAATATTTAGCTATAAAAAAATCACCTTCATATGCAATTTTGTTTTTAGGTGAAGAACTGAAAGATGTATAGAGTTACCGTTTTGATGAAAAATATCAGCATTTATTAAGCTACTTCGTCAAGAGATTAAGTTCTATATTACTCATTGTTTTTGTTAACCATGATACATGAAATAATTCAGATTGAAGATTAAAGTAGATTATTGCTTAATTTATTATTTTTCTAAATTTTATATATATTTTATTAATTTCTTATATAACAATTCGCAATTTCTTTAGCATGTCAATTATTGGTGCCAGTGCGGTATGTTTTTCTTGAAATATATATTCTAATAAGTTATTGCGGTTATTTTTAGGTTTACTTAAAAAGGAAAAAATGTAATCCTTACTTTCACTTCACTCACTTTATTGTCCGTCTGTCTGTCTTTCTGTCTGTCAGCCTGTCCGAGTGTCAAGGCCGTTTTCTCGAAATATGTGAACTTTACAAACAAAATGAGTGTATACGAACGCAAATTTATATTTGTCGACTCTTATTAGTAGTATTCGATTGACCTGGACTCATAAGTCCAGGTCAATCGAATACTACTAATACTAAACTAGTTTTTAGTTTGTAAATAAAAATTTAAAAATTTAAATTTGCGGTTGTATCCAATCATTTTGTAAAAAATGAACTACAAATATAAGTTTGTAATGGCTTCTTTCTGTGTTAAATATATAAATTATTATTTTTGACATTTTTCTCTTTATATATGCCGTAAATTCTTCTTTTAGTCAAATTTTATGAAATTTGACTAAAAGAAGAATTTACGGCATATATAAGAGAAAAATGTCAAAAATTTTTATTTGCAAACTAAAAACTAGTAGAATTTTCCTCAGCAGAATACCTGCTAATCACGAAATACATACAGAACCCTCAGTGCGCGAGTACATACTAATATTTTTGTACTATTGGATCAATTAATCAGCTAGTAGGTACTCACCAGGTGTGAAAACGTCAACAATACAAAAGGTCAATACATCATATTATTGTATAATTAACAGTTCATTTATAAAGAGAATCGAAAATATATATTTATAACAACGTAAATTAAACATATATTTTAACAATGACAGGAACTAACATATCACAAGATTTTATTTGACCACTTCCTTAAATTGTGAATTTCATTTACAAATTCAAGCTGAATGCTGAAAAAACGAAAGTATTTATGCTGTTCCTGAATTTGCAATATCTTTCTTGTTGTAATTTTTTCGTAATGTAAAACAACGATGCAGCAGAAAAACCAGTATAACCAGTAACAGTGACGTTAGCCGTTGATACAGCTGCATCCGGACTTTGTGTAGACGGTGAACAGGAAATGGGAAGGACGCCTACGAAATACTCTCTTGATTCTAGCCGTGAATTCAAATGAATCCCTATATTGACTAGAACTTTTTAATGCAAAAGGTATAACTTGATGTTAAACTTATTTACTCTTTCTATTCTATATTTTTATATTCTATAAGCTATTCTATTGGCTACTTTATAATACCTAAAGACAGATATAAAATTGGAACAATATTGTAACGTACGTTTATTTAACTTTTGTACCAAGGTACAAAAAACAAAAATAAAGAAAAAAAAATATTAGGTTCTTATATGTATAGCAATAGCATATAAAAAGCAATAATTAAAAATATCTTATTTTATATAAAAATAATTGGATGTTATTCATGTAATCTTTCGTGTAATGTACGTAGAGATTTCAGGTTACATCTTTTCCAATGCCATAACAGTTGCATAGCATAGAATGGAGGCAGCATGAGGTCTAGTCGAAATATTAAGTACTAAGGTACTAAGGAACTAAGACTCGCACCAAATATAATACTCGCACCAAATACTAAGTATATTTGAAAGAAATGCCTACTCTTATTATGGCAGGTTCTTATATGAGTGAATATCTTGTTAAGCATAATAAGTTTTTATCTAATAATTGATCTTTTACTATTGTAAGCATCATATCACCTTAAGTATTTCATTGCGTCCCGTTTGGTTCAATGATTACTATAAATCTGCGGTTTGGTTGGAAGTCGCAGTGAATGGTGAGGCGAGGTTACAGCACTATCTATTACTCTTTATGACTATCGGCTATGGATGGTTATGATGGAGGGACAGATAAGATGCGCCTGCGGCTTTTCTTTGAAAAATGCTCTGGGTAATTTTAACGGGACGCTTCAGTGTTTTTACCCTTTTGAATTCATAACTAATTTTTCCGTAAAACTTCGAATTTCTTAACTTTTTATGCTACCCACGGCCACAATGATAAAAGCTTTTAATTACTGGACATACACGAGCCAAGGAAATATTATTTTAAAGAGTATGAGGAAACAGTTACAACATGTTCATATTGCGAAATCAATCAGAAATGTTTATTTTAGGTAAAAACATTGAACGAGTTATTAAACCAACGTACTATATAAATATTGTTCATATGTTATTGAGTTAAAATACAGTAAAGTATTTTTATTTCACTTAAAATATATTTGTAATTCATCGACCGAAAATATTGGCGATGTATTCATGTTATTTGTATTAATGTTTTTTCTAGCGTCTCACTGAATACCTACCGCGTATAGTAGGGTACCCCCAGTTCTCGGCAGACCCGCTAGACCTGACCAAGGTAGCGGTCGTGGTTTCGGTGGGTCGGGGGGTGCTAAGAATCTCCGAGTTACGGCAGGCTACCATAAACGACGATTTTATTTGGCAACGTATAATGGACTTTCGATGAGACTGGACGAACATCTCGCCCAACTAGAAGTAGAGTTAAGTCACATCAAATGGCATATTCTTGGTTTATCCGAAGTCCGAAGAAAGGGGGAAGACACGATAACCTTGGAGTCAGGCAACTTACTCTCCTTCCGTGAAGGAGATCAAATCTCCCAGGGAGGAGTCGGATTTTTGGTTCACAAGTCTCTCATAAGCAATGTTGTGGAAATCAGTAGTATTTCGAACAGGGTGGCTTACCTTGTCCTCAAGCTATCGAACAGATACGCCTTGAAAATAGTACAGGTATACGCGCCGACCTCGACACACTCTGACGACGAGGCGGAAGCTACGTACGAATATATCACCAAAGCCATCAATAATACCCAGAGGGCTCACTATAGCATAGTTATGGGAGACTTCAATGCTAAAGTGGGAGTACAAAGAAGTGGCGAATCTTACATTGGACCTTTCGGCTTGGGCGATAGAAACCAAAGGGGGCAAATGCTAGCGAACTTCCTCGAATCCCAGGGACTCTTTTTAATGACCTCATTCTTTCAAAAGAAGCCCCAAAGGAGATGGACCTGGCGTAGCCCCGACAATGTAACGAGAAACGAGATAGACTTTATCTTATCAAATAAACGGCACATATTTAGCGATATCTCAGTGATCCATAGGTTCAATACCGGGAGTGATCACCGACTTATACGAGGTACCTTAAATATCAACCTGAAAGCTGAGAGGACGCGAATGATAGGGTCTACTCTTCGACCTACGACGTTTCAAGTTACTAGTAACTCTGAAATGTACCAGATTGAACTTCAAAATCGATTTGACGCACTGGAAACCATCGTTAATATCGACCAGAGAGCCGATGACTTGGTTCAATCGCTGCATGATGTTTCGCCTAATCATTTTCCTGCGAACCGACTAGATAGACTAGAGAGACTAGCGCCGAAACTATCAGCTAAGACTCTTGAGTTAATGAGAAAGAGAAGAGAACTACCACCATCGTCTTCAACGGAGATGAAAGCATTAAACCTAACCATTAAAAAGCTGACGCGACGCGATTTCCGTCGCACAAATACACGCGCCTTTCAGGATGCGATCATGCAGAATCGGGGATCGAAAGTTTTCGCTCACAAGTTAGGAAAGCCTCATCTGACGAAACTCAAAAAAGCGGATGGTAGAATCGTTACCTCTAGGCTTGAGATACTCGAGGAAGTTGAGAATTTTTACGAGCAATTGTATTCGTCGAAATCAGGGAAACCCTGCGACCCTATCGTTGACCAGCGAGCCCCTCTAATGCGCCATTATACTGAGGAGCTCCCAGACATTTATCTCAGCGAAATTAGGATGGCTTGGGAGAACTTAAAAACTTACTACAGAACTGCTTAAAGCAGGCGGAACCCCAGTACTAAAGGAGCTAGCAAATCTGTTTAATTCCGTCATCCAACATGGGAAGACCCCGGAATCGTGGAGCAAGAGTGACGTGGTACTGTTCTTCAAGAAGGGAGATCGAACTCTATTGAAGAACTACAGACCGATCTCACTATTGATCCACGTGTACAAACTGTTCTCCAGAGTTCTCCAGAGAGCTATGCTCGGAGTGTCTTTAAAGGATAAAATCCGAAACGAGGTTATCCGGAAAAGAACCAGAGTTACCGACATCGCTCGCAGGATAAGTACGCTGAAGTGGCAGTAGGCTGGACACATCTGTCGAAGAACCGATGGCCGTTGGAGCAGACGAGTTCTAGAGTGGAGACCGCGAATTGGCAAACGGAGTGTAGGGCGCCCTCCAGCTCGGTGGACCGACGACCTAAAAAAGGTAGCCGGCTCTGACTGGATGCGGAAGGCGGAGGATCGGGATCTCTGACGCACCCTAGGGAAGGCCTATGTCCAGCAGTGGACAGTAATAGGCTGATTTGATGGTACGGTTGGCAGAGGGATCCTGATATCTAGACACTCACTTCTCCACTTTCCGCCCGAATTTGAAACATTGAGTGTCGAGAGGACAACTACGCATTTTGTCACTAAAAAAAAAACCAAATTATATACACTAAATTAATTAAAGTATACACTAAATTTAAATTTAATTATTTTAAATGTAAGTTTCCCTTGAACTATATTCAAAAATACCTGAATGGCAGAACCCAATGTGTCATCATAAATAATATTATAAGTAGTTAGAGAATATATATTTTGGAGTTCCTCAGGGTAATATTCTGGGGCCAATTATCTTCCTACTATATATAAATAACTTATTTAAATAAAAAAGCCCTAATTGCAAAATTATCGCTGACGCTGATAATACTGCTCTGATAAATTACAGTCGTACATGGGCTGATGCACGTAAGATTAGCGAAAAAGCACTATCCATTATTACTAATTGGCTATCAAGTAATACTTTAATTTTAAATATTGAAAACCTACTTAAAGTACCTTTAGTCATTAATCCCAGGTACCATGTGAATCTTATTTAATTACCGCGCGCTAATGCGACTTGAATCAGGGTAAAATTTGCGATTGCTGTTAGATTAGTCGATGACGTACAATAAGATACCTTGGAGTGATCCTGGGCGAAAATCCCAACGCTGTGCTTTGTATTACCATTCGTTGTCCAAGTGGGAATCGAACCCACAACCATCGCGATTACAGTCAGACACTGTCCTTCTGCGAGTTTGTTGCAACAGTATGAAAGTCTTGTCACGATACTCATGTAGCTCTCCCTATAAACATATTTTAATTTATTCAATAAATCATCATCTGCTAGCATTATAACGAACGCAAAATTGAATATTGATGGTATCGAAATTGATAACAATTTTATGCTCTGAAATATTTTTGTACTTAAATATATATATATATATAATATATATATATATATATATATATATATATATATATATATATATATATATATATATATATATATATATATATATATATATATATATATATATATATATATATATATATATATATATATATATATATATATATATATATAATATATATATATATATATATATATATATATATATATATATATATAATATATATATATATAATATATATATATATATATATATAATTATAGACAGTATACTATAAGTGAATCTATATAACACAAAGAAATATTATAATCATAAATAATCGTTACAAATTCAAACACCATTTGATGCGTATGACATAATACTAATTTGTCAAAGCGGCAATGTCGCACACCATTTCAATGAAGAAGTCGAGTGGTGGGTAATGGCGGCGAAGCAAAGTTACCGAATACCGAAGTTACTATACCTATATCTCTCTTATTTAATTTTGTTTAATAACTTAAATAGTATTTAAGTTAAACTTATGAAGGATATGTCATATATTATTATTATTAACTCTTCTGAAGTTGGAAATTGAAATTCTTAAGACTGATCACAAATCACACTGATTTAAGATTTTATCGTTTTGCTCTACTATTTAATACAGTTTTTGGTTTAAATCGAATATTAAAATTAGAAAAACAATGAGTTTTAATTATAATCATGATAAAACGTTGAGGAGCAGTAGTGGCATGGCGCATTCCAGGACGAGAATCCAAAAAAATGTATTTTATTTTTAAGTTAATTCGTTTCGAATGTTGCTTAGGCTTATTTAAAGCCCCTTAATAAAGTAAGAGTTTTATAATTATACTCAACGACCCGTCCACGGCACCGTTCACTTGCTTGAATTATGATTGAATTTATGAATTATGAACTAAAACACATTCGTTTACATATTTTACGACATGATATATGATGATATGAACAATCTTCGATGTTCTCAGATTTACTCCAATATAAGTAACTTAAGTTACTTACTTGTTTTGTAAAGAAATCATTATTGTCTGTTTCTTTATAGAAGAAATCTACAAGTACCACTCGAACGAATAATAGAAATGTACTCATAGTAGTGTAGACATAACAATAATTATAAAACTAACATGATAATATTATATATATAATATATTGTTGTATTATATTATGTTACATTCTTGGTTTCTAATGTCAATACATTTTACTTTGAAAGCCACTTTCAGAGAAGAAGAAAAGTAAATGACCTTTTTATACCTAAGTATGGTCTAATATGTGATAATTCTCATTAAGAGTTTATTTAGCAGAGAGAAATATAGTGATCCAAATATAATCCGTTTGAGACATTGCGTATTGAGTGACGTTACTCTCCGCACTTTGTCCACCAGAGCAGGGAATTGTGAATAATTTCTTCCAATAATTCATTAATTCATTGTATAAATGAACGAAAAACAATTCTAGGTTTATCGATAATGCGGTAGGCGGTATTAGGTTGAGACACTCCGTTTCCCGCTTTCCACCTTTATATTGCGTGATATTACGTGTTATTGCGTGTTGAATAGCGGAACGTCAACGTCACGTATAGTCTAAATGTCAGAGCGAGGACAGTGAAAATGAGTCATTTTTCCCTAGAGGGAATCGAACCCACAAACCGTCGCATTTACAGGTAGACGCTGCGCCGCTACGCCACGATGGTGCCATCACAGATGTTAAATATTTCTAGTAAAAGCAATCAAAATCTAAAAAATGTCAATATTGAATCGAACGATGCAAGTTTTCATTTTTTACCTGTAATATAATTTTATTTAATTAAATAAATATAACGTAATTAAATTGTGTTCTGATGCTATCGAACTAAAGTGCGTTTATTTTATTCAAATACGTATTTGGTAAACAAATATTACGTTATCAAGTTAACTTAAGTATCCGTCAACCTAACAAAAATTACACATAAATGTAAAAATTTAAAAATATTTATAATTTATTATAATTATTTTTGTTCTATGTAATAAGCTTACGTTACTTGAAAATCTTTTTATGCACTACGAAATTCTCTCAAATACTTAAAACTTAACGACTTGAGAGCATTCTCTCTCGGGAGTATAAGAAACTGTAACTAAGTTGAATATATTTGCTAAAATATTATTTAAGTTTGTGATATTTGTGTGATACGACAACGATAATGGGCATTGTGGCGTGGTGACAAAAAATGAATGACTGATATATCTTGAATACATAAGTTTTTTTATTTTATTTCTGCTTTACTGAAAAGGCAAATCATACATATTTTGTATTTGTATAAATACTGACGAAACGAAATTTTATATACTCATTTTAAATATTTAGCACACTTCAAATAACCTTATACTCGTATAGCTTTTTCATTCCTTTTATATACTTTTCTTTCACTATAAGATAACATATGAGTAAAAGCAGATATCATATTGGCAGATGTAACTGCCATATTGTTATTATATAATACAAATCTATCTTTCATTCATAAATTGTATGCTATGAGATGTAGTTATAGCACACATTACATTTATATAGGCATAATATGCAACGGGTATTTACATAATAAATGCACAAAGGTTGGAGAGAAAATTTCACAATATTATTTCAGTATTATAAGCTTTACATTTATGAAAACATTTTAAAATGTTGTGCTAATGAGAAAATTTGTTAAAGTAACCGTATATAATCACCACTTGATGTGCGAAGCTTTTTACTGTACATTATACGTTGTTACTGCGAAGCTGCTAGCGCACTCATTTTACACTGAAAAGTAAATTGCTTCACCTGTTTTTTTTTAAATACCTTATATTTGAATGGGTATTTGCCTTTTTTGACACCTTCACATAGAAAATGTTCTAGGTTTAATACAGCTTGGCGAATGCCAATATTAGAAGTATACGGCTGACGGTACGGTGCCGGTCTCGCTACAGTATATTATCCGCTTTAACCGAGCGGGAACCACCTCCATGAGACAAACGTATATCTTTAGGCACGTGCTTGATGGAACAAATATAGAGGAAAAAATATATATAATATTTTGCTATATATATATATATATATATAATATATATATATATATATATATATATATATATATATATATATATATATATATATATATATATATATATATATATATATATATATATATATATATAATATGTATATATTTATATATATGTATAGACGGCCAGGCGCAATGAAACGCTGAATTGCTAAAGATCGGGCTAACAGCAACGGTGGGAAAAGGACATTTTCCTTTGATTCACTTAATGTGGTTATAGCATCGCCTCCGTAAGTCATAGGTTTAGTTAGAGTTAGTTGGAATAAGCTATATTTTAAGATGTTACTATAGTTGCACTTTTGCTTCCAAAATAGAACATTCGTGTTAGTTATATAATTAAATTAAGTTTCATATTATCAAAAAATACAATTTAACTTTTTATTCATTATCAACATTTTTTTTACAAGAAAAATTTGTTTTACTTTCACCCTCCAAATGCAGCTTTCGTAACTCGCTCGTAAACAACCGATACACATTTTATTATCTTGACACACAAATGTTAATAATAGTAAGTGTTAATGTTAGTTGTTGTTTCTACACACTCTCATTAAATATTATAGTACAAAGTAAGAATTTATCTCGTACATCCCGATACTTTCAAACTTGAAAAGAAACCGGTTTCATCTGCCATGGTATTTTTAAGAATTAACTTTTCAAATAAATCAAACAAGGGCTTTAAGAATTTATAAAATATCTTAAGTTTTACTTCGAAATTTTAAGAATACATATTTCTTTCTCTTCAGAGCTGTATCCTCTTGAGAATGGCACATTATAATTTGAAATAATATGAGAATTTTTAAAGATATTTTTATTTTTTTTTTTTAAGATGATATTGATGATCGGTGGATATTTTCAGAGAAATAGTTACAATAAAAGGGGGAGAAATAGAATGGAATTTCCCATTCACTTTAAACTTTTGCGAAGATCGGATATATTATGAAGACATTTTATTTTACTTGTAAAATCTTAATATTTAACTTACCTACGAACGTTGTTGCTACTATTTTAAGCCAAGATAACAACAATCAGCATAATCAAAACTAGATAGGATGAGAGATTGTACCAGTGCCGTCTCAGAAGATGCTATTTTTTAGTGACGCAGGGGAAATTTTTAATAGATACCCAGTCCTAGGGGAGAAACCAGGTTAAGAGGAATTTCCACCCACCAAAACCCCTGCAGTTGCCGTCCTCGACACGACGAAACGACCTGGGAAAATCAGCATAGCATCAGCACCACATCCGTAGCCATCCACAGATGACCTGCTCCTTCTCCTCCACAGATGACCTGCTCCAGATGACAAAGCTCTATTTGAGAAATTGTCCCTTCTTACTCTCACAAACGGAATAATTGTACTGTAATATTTTTATTTATGTAAATAATGCTGACATAAAACGTCATGCTGACGCATACTGACGAATACTGACGGTGTATTTGGAAATTGACAGCTTAAAGGTAAGTAGAGGGAAGAAATATTTGACAGAAATAGCACATGTATGAACAGATGGAAATAAAACCAATCTAACACTTATATATAAGACAATGGTATTTTAAATCTGTTACTAAAATCAAGCAAAATTATTATTTTTACTTTACAATTTAAATTTAAGAATAAATATAAATGTGATAATAACATCGCCACATTATATTGTAGCGCTCAATTAATATGCGGATTGAACACCGGTGATCTATTCCATCTATTTTCCTATTTATTAGTACTGTTGCTTAATTAGATCATGCAATATAACACGAAAAATAAAATAATAAAAATCTTGTAATATATTGACATATTTTATTAAAATTAAGACATAATCCTGACGTTATTTTTTAACCTCTGCATGTGTTGTTTCTAAAGCAAACCAGAATAAGTATCTGTAATCTTAAAATAGTTGCCATATATACACTGTCGTAAATTTTAATTCACCAACCATGTAGGTCAAACTGTAAAATAGACTCATCAAGCTCACTAAAATTTACTTCAAACAAATAATAGACTATATAATACAATATAAAAATAAGTGAATTTATATTGTAATGTCTAAAAATCTTTGTTAGATTAAACAAAATGTCATAACCCAACCCAACCCAACGGAAACTGGAGAACAGGATTCCCTCTGATTGCTATAGTGAACGACATAGTGAAATTTAATCTATTATTAATAATATCATGTAAGAAATTTTAAAAGTTAAATCTAAATTCAAAGCAACATATATTGCAATATAACTGCTCTGGCCATAAATACTGTAAGTATTAAAAATAAACAAAATATTACTTTTGAAATTGGAATCTCTCATTTTTATACTTTCATGGAGTTTTCTTCATTCATTTTTGAGCCAATATATTTTAAATTATTTTGTGATATTAAAATGGAGAGGAACGAAATAAATGAAATAAAGAATCGCTGTGATTGCATCATATAAAGTAGGTAAGGAGGCAAATACAATTTTTAAAATCGTCCATACGCACTGGGTTGGTACTAGGCAAATGTTTGTGTGGGCTATTGATAGGTACAATGAAACCTCCTCTGTTTGTGACATTAAAAGAGCTGGCCGTCCACGTAGTCTTCGTACGAAAAAGACGATCCAAACAGTAACGGAAATAATTCGAAAAAATCCTGCCCGAAAGCAAAAGTTTATCTCGAGAGATGAAAATAGCACCTAGAACCATGTCGCGTGTTTTAAAGTATGATTTCGGACTTGTAGCCTATTAGAAACTCACTTATCATACTGATAATTTAAAAAATATTAGATTGGTCAAATCAAAATAACTACTTAAGCGGTACGCAAAGGAAGGTCACAGAAAATTGAGCAATATATTATGGTTTTATTTTAATATTTTATTAACCTAATACACTGTAACCTAGTAATAAATGTTACGTGTAATGAAAAAAACTGTTTTTCTTTGTTGTTGTATGAAAATGTTTTTAACAACATTTAAGGCAAGACGAAGTATATTATATTATATATGTTCCAAAGCGTTATATAATAATTTTCACTGCCGCCCAAATTCAAGACATTGCGCGTTGAGTGGCGGGACTCAACACCATACTGTCTTTACGAAAGCGGTTAAATAAAATAATGAATTTCTCCGAAGAGGACCACAAGACTAACAATCGCCATGTTAAAGTCAGGTGTTGTATCAGTGTACCATGACCGATTTATATAAAAATCAATCATTTTTTAAACAAGTTAAGAAAGTAATAAAAAATGAGTACACACTTGGGGTTCGATACTCATACGAGGGAGTCGGAGTCGAACCTACAACCATATTGTCCCAATGCTCTACGCCTTATTCATATTAATTATCACCAATATTTCGTTATAGTTAAAATTTAAAGAAAATTTACTTAAGATATATAGTTTTAGTAACACATTACCTACTTTGCCGCAATCATCAAAAATAAAAATAATACTAGACTATATGAAATGTCATCACTTACAGTCCCTTTGAAATGAAATAAAGGGGCACAAAGTGCTTCAATATCCATTCTGCATGCAATACAATCTCCGATACGAGTGAGACGTCAAATAGCCAAAAGATTTCCCGTATTTTAAAGAAAACTCAGTATTTCAAATCTCATAGTGAAATTCAAATGAAAAGTACTGTATAAAATTTCAAACATTATTTTGAATCTTTATTCTTATTTATTCTGAATATTAATTACTAACAAAATGATAAATATAAACATATAAGATTAGTAGCTTCACGCTGTATCCCGCACGTAGCAGGGTAGGCAGGGGGTACCGTAGGTAGAAGTAACCTAGTGTTAAGTCACACCGTTCTCCGCCTTCCGCCTTTCGAGGCATTGCGTTTTGAGCGGCGGAACTCGACGTCGCGCTTTTGCCTTGTTACCAGAGTGAAGAAAATTAAAAAAAATTATACTCCCGGAGTGGGAATCGAACTCACAAACCTGCGTTAACAAGCAGACGCTGTGCCTCTGTGCTACGACAGTCCATATAAAATAATTCGCGTGTTATTTTTTGTATGCAATAAATAATACTTTTAATTATTAAAATGTACTTTATTTAAAAGTTTCTTCTCTTCAATTCTGAATTAAAATTGAATCACATAGAATTAATCACATAATATTTTCCGCCTTTACTTACGTATCGTATTATACGTAAATTCCACAGGAAAGTTATTCAAAAATCCGGCGTTAAGCTGTTAAAAAATATTTAATTTCAGATGAAACATATCCTTATGTAATTTTACATATTTCACTGATTTTCAAGCCTTAATGTACATATACACGTCCTAATTAGACAGTAAGATTAAATATATTCCATTATTCAGGACGCTGAGTATCTACATTTAAATAATACGGACAAGGTATAGCAAATAGCTGTTTTCTACTCACTCCGCTAATATATAAAATAAGAAACATCACGGTAACAACTCGTATTAAACAATAAAAAAAGTATTTTAAGAATTTGCATTAACACAACAACGAATATGAAGTACAATAAATGTTCAAAAAGTCAAAGACAGCCTTGCAATATTACAGTATTTCTGCGCAGCATTCTCCGAAGTGACGATACATGTTTCACGCCACACAGCCGCTGTAGCCGCTGTTTGTATTATGATCACGTAAGCCTTTTCACCAAAGTCACTCACTATAATTTAAAATATTATGTATCGCTTGAAATACAGCATTTTAAGCAATATAATAGCATGAAGTTTGCTACAATTTTTAACTATTTCGTTCTAATCGTTACATTTGCATTTTATTATTCAATTAAAATACAATATAGAATTTTGACTTGACGAGTGTATGAAAGCCAGTGAAATTGATATTTCAATGTTTACAAAATAGAATTAGTTCAGTTCTTTAAATATGGCGTTCCGAACGTGCCAGTTGAGCACTAACCACTACGCCAATGTCACGTTGCATGGAGAGTAAAAATTAAGAATCTTAAATATAGTTTAACTTGAATTCGCAAAATATAATCATAAAACATCCAAGCCGCACATATTTACTACGGTGTAGAGTTTTTGAAGGTACGATTTCTACATGTGGTTACGGCTTGTATAGTTAGAAACTTGGCTCTACATAGCTCTAATAACTTTTTGACAGTACTAGCTATCAACCATAGTCTTGGCAATATTTTACATGATAATATTTTCGGTGGGATCTATTTATTACCAACATAATTATTGTTCACATCTTAACCTATCCATTCTTAGTATGCCATTTCTAACGTCTTAAAATTGCTTGGAAGTAATCGCTATTTTAGCGATTCTTCTAGTCGGTCCCCCATGTCTGACGATTGTGGTCAGCATTGGGATTGCATCTGGAGCGGTTGATCTGCCTCCACCAGTTTCAATCCAGCGCATCTCTCACAGCCATATAGAGCTTGGGCGATAATGATACAATCGGTCCATCGTGATGGTGAACGATTTTACATTAACGTCGCCTATTATAAATTAAAAGATTAGAAGTATTATAATACTTCTTAGTATTTTATTTTATTTACGTTTTTTTTATTATTGTTATTTTTATTTTTGAGTATACAACAAATACACATATATTTTATCAAACTTTATATACCATATCGTACTAACATAACTTATTTTATTCTATTATTTAGCACTAAGGACAGTGAAGAAATAAATAATGAAATTAAAAATATAATAATATATCACACTAAAAGCGAACTAACGGCAATATTTTACTCTAATGTAAAAGTAAAAAGAAAATTTACAACATATATATATCCTTAATTAAAAAAATATACTATGCCTGAATAAACAGTAATTAATAACACCTTAGCCAAATAATAACTGATAAAGAAAACCATAAAAACATCACCACTAATTAGAAACATTAGGACCTACGCAATAATAATAAATAAGCTCGCCCTATTAAGCCTTGATTAAATATGTCGTCTGCAGTCAACATTTATTAGAAAATATTTTTGTAATCGCTGTAATTACCTTTTATCGTTATTTTTTTTTATTTTATGGTATCGAAATTCTGAAATATCTGTTAGTTTTTATAAAGTAATCAAATTTTATCGAGATATATTGTCTCGATAAAAAATGATTACTTAGCTTAAGTAGCTAGTATTAGCTATGTTTTTTTTTTATTTTTAGAGTTATATGTTTGTTCGATCTCTGTGTCTTTCCACAGGTCGACATCTTTTTCTCAAGAACTTTGGTGACATTTGGTGAACTTTCGTAATCTAGTATGAAATTCAAATCAAATAAAAGTGCTTGGAGCACACAAAAAGTAAAAGTTCTAAGTCAACGAAATCAAAAGATACGAGCGTTTATGCCCCGTTTTTACCGCATGTTTTATGAAATTCGCCGCGTCATAATAACCTATTGGATACTTTCCGTTTACCATGATAAGTCATAAAATTTCGCAAAAAGTAAGAACTTTCAATACAAATGAAGGAAAAAATCAGAAGCAATATGTCCACAAAATTTTAGTTTGCCAGTAATTATAAATTCTAGATACTTCACGTTCCCAATGTAACCTACAATCATAATATTGAAATGGTCCCCAAGATAGACTTCGACTGGCACTTAACTAGTTTATATATATACAGAGCTCTAAATTTCTTATAAACATTTAATACCTGTCAAAAATCAATAGATAATAGATACATATTTATACATTTAGACGCAGACGTTCGTGTTCCGTTTGCCTTACTTATATTTTTTGTTGTAATTGGGTACATATGTATATTTGTAGAAGACAGTAAGTAACTTGGAATGTAGAAATTGTATGTATATAGCAAATTCACCTTAATATGTTCACAATCCTGCCGACTGGAGCAAATATTTTGTGCCGATATAAAACAACGTAAATAATTTTAATTAATAATTAATAGGAACCGCAGGAATCTAATGTAAAAACACTCCGTTCCCCGCTATCCGCCTGTCGAGGCATTGCGTGTTGAGTGGCGGAACTCAACGCCGCGCTTTGCCTTGTTACCAGAGCGAAGAAAATTCATTATCCCCGAGTGGGAATCGAACCCACAAACCACAAACGTAAATAATATTTATAATATATTATGAAATTCAAATTCAAATTAATGATCGACTGATGTTGTTTGAAGTTCCAGATCCGTAATATATATAAATACGTATATGTAACTATGGGCGCATAAGAAATCACAAATTATTTTATCTATAACATTTTATTGCATCATTACTTCTCATTTTAATAAAAAAATATGACATGAATAAATAATAATAATCCATATAATATTGCGAACTTAATTTTATAAAGCGTTGAGTGGTGGTTTTGCTTACGTCATTGTGGTCGAATTCTATCACAATCGTGCTGAGTGAAATTGCAAATTAAATTAACTGCTCTAATTATAATCATAACAATTAGAATTAATATATATTATATATTGTGTAATGAAATAGACATTGTTATAATCGTAAAAAATCTTAACTTATCGTCATAATAATAGGGAAATGTTGATATTGGACCTACGACGCGATGTTTCTAAGACTAAGACTTAGCTAGAAGTTAACAGCGTGCCTATCATATCATACATATCAAGAAATTCCATAAAAAATTACAACGGTATAAAATTATTACAAATATGAAATATGAAACGTCTAAAATGCGTAAGCCTCGACGTCCTGGAAAATATAGCATACATAATTGGCAGTACAAAATAATATTTGCGAGGAAGGTATTTCATATATGCACGCACCTGCGTGAGCTTTGCCCGAGTATTAGCGCTAACAAGGACGTTCTTATTTACAAACATCAGTGAAATTAATATATCACATTAATTTGTAGAGTGGTGTCTCTTGATGTTATAGGATTACACGATACTTTAAGCTTTTGATTACTTAAGAAATATGTACATATACATGCAGATGTACGAGAATATATAAGATTTTAAACCAAGATTCTGAATAAATATTAAGAAATAACAAGTAAGTACACTTTATAATTCGAATCCATAATTAAATTCAACTATCGAAGACGTAGGTAATTACTTCTTGATATGTACTATCAGATAAAATAGATAACAAAACATGACATCACAGGCATTTAACACTCATCACATAAATAAGTAACTAGAACAACATAGAAAAATCTTCCCCACAACAGAAAAAAACTACTGGCACCGAGCCCATCGCCCACCATCCGCCGCCCATCAGAATGAGATAAGAGATTCCCTTAGTATTCCAACCGCATCAACATTCATCTCAATTATCCAAGATCCCTTCTATATAACCTCAATTTCCACCACAATAAGTAACAAACATTCGCTTGGCATCATTGAGGAGTTGCGCAGAAGCAGTTGTGGGTTCTATTCTGTAGTCGAAAATAACTAGGCGGCTCTATCGTATACCGCATGCAAGTTGACCTTTACTAAAATTCTCACTTTCCTTCTGCCAGCTTAACTGGCCCTACGAAGATGAATGAATTTAATTTTAATTCTTAAACTTGGCAAAACAAAGTAGGGCGTTCAATCCAGTTGTGTAGCTTCACAAAAATGCAATGGCTTGTTAACTGACCTTCCTACCTTACCCTGCATGTAGGATAAACTTTCGAACAAAAAATGGTTTTTCATTTAAATGAATTTATATTTTTTCACAATTATCAATTAAAAATCTTGTAAATTTCCATGAAAAACTTATTCATACACGCATATCTTGATGAGTCGCATAAATGGATGTTTAATATTATAAAAAAAGATAAAAGATGCTTAATACTTTAAAACGTGTGTACCTCTTACGATAATAATAATCCTAATGATCCTTAAGATGGAAATTTTCCTGATAATTATATAATATTGTTTACGAAACATCTATTCAAAGCTAAATAAATGACACATCAAAGTCATCGAAAACAGATGATGGCCGAGATCTACATATGCATGTAGCGTTCCCATGGAAACATTTAATATGCTAATATAGACTCCTACGTAACGTAAGAGTATCTAACAATAAATAAATATATTTTGTTATTGATGTGTTTATACACTTTGTTATAGAACACTGTTTGTATACTAATATGATTATCATTGCCTGTTAGTTATCAGTTATGTCCCTGGTAAATGGTTTTTTTCTTTTACTTGTAAATATATATTATCTATGCTTATCTAGAATGTAAAATTTAGAAATCGTATGAAAATTTTAACATACGAGTGCGCGAAACGTGGATGGAATTTTGACTTGATAACTTGAACTTTTGTTTTCCGAAATAAGACATGTATCTACCTATATGTTACTATATAATAATGATATAGGGACATATAGATAGATACTTGTTATAAGTATACACATTATATGTATTTTACAGTATTTAAGTCATAAATTCTATAATGTTTTTCCAAAGATAACGATCACATTCATCAGACTTGTTAAAAATTCAAAACAACATATTAGCCATTACATTTTCGGAACATACATACATAAATAACTTTACACGTATACAGGACAGCGACAACTCGGGAATGGATTTCTGTTGCAAACGCCCTGTAATTACCACCCGTTGTGGTACAAACGACAAATGATCGTAATAATTACCTATCAACCTCCCGTGTATATCTTTAAATTACAGTTTTTGTTAGAAATTTATACTGTGTTTAATTTTTAAATAAGAAAATAATATCAAACAATATTTTTTTATTATAATTATATTTTATATGTAGAATAACAAAAAAAAATTCATTCATATTGTCATTATTTTAGATAAAAAACGACGATCAAAATCTTAACACCGCTATCGTAGCTTTCTTTGCAATTTTTTAAAGTATTAGCTTAAGTGCTGCACCGGCGACCATTGCTTTTAATATTTAATATACATATTTAATATACTGTGCGACTATGCATGTTTAATATAACCACCGTCGTTCCAATTTTTTATCCTAAAGCAAAGCTTCAACTATTCATGCATAACATATTAACCGTAACATAAAACTCGACGACACGCAACTAGCGATCCATATTATAATTGTGGCTGTAAAACTAAAGTAGCCTAACCCATATTTTTAATGATTTTCAATTTCTTTGAAGAATTCTATTGTATTTATTTTAATTATTTATACCACACATATGTTGAAACTCGTTATTATATTCTTCTGTGTAATCTGCTCTAGTTTTCCATAGATGCTAATATAATTTTTTCCGCTTGAATTCTCTCAATACGTCACTTTTGAGAAAGACTGTTGTATCTATTCAACAACAAAAGAGTTTTAAAGTAGTCTCTGCATATCAAATTCTACCATTCCATCAATTAGTATGCATCAAAAAATTCAAGCTCAAATTCGTTTCCAAATAATATATTTTTGGCGCGACTTTTACAGTATTTTAGGGATTTCGTTTGTTCATGGCTTGTATTAAACCAACTTGGACTGGACTTTCGTAATAGATTTTTTCAAAATTATAAAGAACAATAAGATATTCCAATTTTGTTACAGTACGTTTTTACAGCTTACACAAAATAAATATAAACACCATTATATGGGGTTTGGTTAGTTACGTCACTTTTAGCGACTGTGGTCTAGTCTGTAGAATGTAAAGTACGATGGATTCCTGCTATATTGTTATAAAAGTATTGATGTTACTTAAATTTCAGTATCTAAAATATCATAATACTTCCTTGTTTAGTTAATTAAATGTCCGTCGAAAAATATTTAATTGTTTCGTTACAAATTAAATTATATATTTTAGATAAAAAATTCAGATAAAATATTTTTCAATCAATAGCAATGAAACATGCTTGAGTAACTTCTCTTAATGGAACTCAGTAATTAGAAAAAAATGTAACCAGTTTTATAACTGCTTAATTTTTTATTGTAATTACTTTAATTTTAATTTAATTTAATTTTCTTAAAAAAGTAAATATATATAATAAAGGCAGGGTAGAGACTTTTTATCCACCCACATTTGAAAGATTTCGACTTGAATAGTAGTAACGCAAAAAAATAAAAAAAATTGCGCTGCCGATTACACCACGGTAATCTTAATTATAACTTAATATTCATTGTTTTAACATTAAAATGAAAAAAATCGCAAAATGTTATTCAAAACTACTCGTGCCAGATTGTCAATAGACAGACCATTTGGCGAGCTATAGGTTTTTACTTTTGTCAGAGCTACTGTACAGCAGAACGGTTCACGTTAGATTTGAAATTGAAACTCCCGTAAAGTTATCGTCAGATTGTATTTTATATAAGCACTGCATTTACTGGGACCGATATAGCAGTATTGTCTAGCGTATGTTGATATATTAAAATAGTTTACTTTAGTATAATGGAAGAATTTAACGGAACAGAACTGTTACTTATTTTTATTTACTAATTATCATAAATTTTTACTTCATCATACTTCCATATAAATAAAAAATAAGAGTGCATACAGCTTGCCTTATACTTAATGTAATAAAATTATAAATAATATAATAACAATAATTTTTTTTTTACTTTACGATGTATCTCGAACATAGCAGGGTAGGCAGAGGGAACGGTAGGTTAAAGGTTGAAGAAACCACCTAGTGTTAAGACACTTCGTTCCCCATTTTCCACAATTCGAGGCATTTCGTGTTGAGTGGCGGAACTTAACGCCGCGCTTTGCTTTGTGCCAGAGCGAAGAAAATGAAAATAATTCATTCTCGCCGTGTGGGAATCAAACCCACAAACCCAGTCGTGTGCGTAAAATTAAATTATCAGTATGAATATTGTTATTCTATTATATAATAAAAGTAATTTTGTAATATCATTATATAATATTGGACCTTTTATCAAATAAAAAAGTTTCATCAACTGAGGTGGACATAGTTTTAATTAAAATATAAAATTTCAAGTTCTCAAAAATTTAAAGCTCTTCATTTAAAAGTTTGAAATAAGTAAGAATTAAATGTGGCAATATATTAAATATATTTTCATATAGAATTTACTAAATATTTGAGTTTCAATTAAGTTAACTTTCAATTAACTTAAAGTTTCAATTATTTACTTGAAAATATCAATTATCTTCAAAAAAGTCTATTGATGAAAATATATTTGCGGTCTTAAAGAGACAAAACAAATATTATAATAATGAAATTCATCTTTAGAAGTAAAGCTTGAAAAAGCGGAAGGCGTCATATACAACAATAACAACGGCATACATCACAACGTCTGGCTATGTCGAGCTAACTGAAAAGAAAACCAGAATAACAGGATACCGAAAGTTTAGAATATCAATTAATGATAACATTACAGTCACCGCCAATGCATGTAGAATTCTGGAGCGTAGAACAATAAAAAGAGCGATATGTCTGGAAAGCACTGCAGGACTATATCTGCGAGTGCGTGGAATATATCTAATATGCAATTAATTTATGGTTATGGTAAAATAATATTGTCAGTGAAACAGTTCGATGTGGAGAGACAGTCTTTAAAGTCACGACGGAAGCAGGTAATGAAGAAGCTATCGGTATGCATAGGCAATGTAGTAGAGGCGTCAGCTACGCTTTATGAGATATATATCTGCTATGGTACTCTTTTTAAAGGGCATAACATGCCTTTTCCTTGAAAGGCATGAAGGTGATACCAGCGACGAAAGATCTTTAAACACACACACAACTTTTATATAGAAGGATAAAAAATCAATAACAGACTTCCTAACCTGTTAATATTTTTAAGGTAAGATGACGCCCCATTACTACGGGGATGGGGGCGAGAAATAGATTCAAAGGTGCTCACAGCTACCTCAGTGTCTCACCAACGTGAACGTTGTAGAAGTAAACAGCAAGCTCGTAGCAATATCGTTTCACACCAAAGCTACACTTACTACAGTAAAGGCAAAGACGACGCGGCTCAAAAGCTCCAGGCTACAGAAAGCGACGGGGCCAACGACAAAAAGCGTTGTGGAGTAAATAAAAAAGAAATATAATAGATAATCAAACACTATTCTGCTGAATCATAATATAATGAACAAAAATGCTTTTATACCTTATTTTATTTAGACATCACTCGAGAACAAAAATGGTTTCTTTGTACTTTGTAAGAGTAATGCATAATATATACATTTTTTAAACTTTACATAATGTAATTTTTTCCGTAAAAGATACTATATGTAAAAGATATAAACGATACATTTAATATAACAATAATATTATTATAATCTCAAGGAAATGGGGGTATGCTTAAGACAATTTCAACGTCGCTTTCCAAGGCGGGCGGGCGGTATAGAAGTAGGTACTATGAGTGAAATCATCTAAACTTAGTCAAACAATACATACTTACTGTTCAAGGCTCGTTTATGCTAAATGCAAGAAAGGCGGGGTTAAGTGTGTAATAAGTTTGCCATTGTGTGCTTTGGAAGTAGGAAGGCAATAGACGTTCTCCATGAAGGAATGTTACATTACAAGTAACATTGCTTTAGTGTTGCTTGGCATATAATAATTAAATTAACTTAGAACTGTCGTTATAATTTAAATTTGTTTATTTCGACATTTAATATATTTATTTTAGCTTAATATATATGTTTAATGATGTGATGTTTATCGACACTTATTAAATAACTTAAACTACTCTACTAACTCTTGTTCAATCCTCATAAAATACATCTATATATCTATGCATATGCATAAATTAAATTGAAATGTCTATATGTTATATAGTTATTTAAATCACACTAAAACACAAACACATACCGCTCCGTTAAAATATTTCATACAAAATTATAATATAAATTTTTCATAGACAGAATAATTCGAAAGGAACATTGTAATTAAAGCAGGCAAAGCTGGTAATTGACCGCCACTTTACTCATAAATTTCACCATACATATATTACTATAAAGCAAACATAATATATTTAAGTTAGATCAAAAACATATAATATAGAATAAGTTAATTAATTAGCAAAATTAGATAGATATAAATTGCTATTGTACAATTCCCATTGGCATTGTAATCGATAGCTAATTGTTTCCTAATACCTCATATAAGATTACGCTAGACTAAGCTACTATGCCAACTTGCCAACCTGAATAGTACTAATTGAGTTAAATGGAGTATATTTGTAACAACAGTGGTACAGCTACAGTTACACCCTGTCCAGTGAAATCTGATTAGCCGTGTCCACTGACAGCCATTACCTAAATACCTTGAAGTTACGGTTAGCGTATGACAGGCTCATGGCTCATTAGCTAATTGCAAAACACCAAACCAACTTGCACTTGATAAATAATTACTTGTAAAGCATATTCGACGTTATGCTATTTTTACTCACGTATATTTATCGCGTCATATTTGAAAATTATATTATATATAATACCTTTATACAAGTGGTATTTTGGACTAGTTCACTAGTATACTTAATGTACAAAAGAATTTCACCTAATATGCATATATCAAATATATACATAATATCTATGAAGCATTATCGAAATTATGCTAATTTGAATTTTCAATTATGTTAATTATGGAATTTTGTTACTTTTGACTGTACTTTTGAGCTGAGTCGTTAGCCAATTAGTAATCGAGCTACTAAGCTCGTAAGTTTGACTCCAAACAGGTGTTTGATTAGATATGTATTTAGTTATAGATGAATAATTATTTTTATAAGAGTTATCTCACCATCATCATCCTCGTGTCATGATACAACTGACGCGACTTTGCTATATAGGAAATAGTCTATTTATTTTGAAATCGGCTTAAAGCAAAAAAAGGAATTAAATTTAGTCCACATGCTAGTTTTGCGAATCCTCTATAAGCTCGGCTATTTGGTTAGAAGAAATAAGTGTTGAAAAAATATATCTATACGGCGAAACCGTTTTTATAGTAGCTATTGAACGTTCAATTTATTGTACATTCTATTAGAATAAATTCAAATCCATTTAATTGGACGCCAATGACTACTGCCGGATTCCGTTTCAAATTGCTCTGTATAACAATTGCCCTCTGTTTTATGAAGCTCGTATTTCTAAAATATCTACGTTTGAATGAATTTCTATAAAATTGAATTCTCAAAGTATTGCATTGTTAAAACAGATTTTAAGTTATGACTTGTCGCCTATTTCTATGTAAAGAGTCGATTTATTTAATGTAACTAATATTAAATTCAATCTTTTATTATTAATAAACATAAAGATAATATTTCTGTTTGCCTTTTGTAAATATTACAATTTTTCTATAACATTTGTGAAGTGTATAATAAGTTAAACAAAGAATATACTTAATTTAACTTAACATTATATAACGTACATTAAGTACATATACATAATATAATTCAAAATACATATACGTATATTATAATACGTCTAGTATCAGAATATATTAAATCTGTCAAGCAACGCTAACCATGCGCGGGTAATGCAAGTGAAAGCGTAATTTCCCTACGGGTGGTCGTCACAAGAGACGCTTGTTTCAGCCGTAATATATTCACGAAATGCTGAGTTGTATAACCCTTTAAATATGCACAGGTGTGATATATCGAGAGTGCCTTAGTAAAAATGTATTATTTATTATAATCAATACATTCATTTTATAATGAGAGTGAATTCTGCAAAGCATAATAATAATTTATATATCCCTAAACTAGAATGCTCTTTGCTAGGGAGGGGCTTAAATAAAATATAAAACAATAGATGTAATAATAATAATAATAGAATAGTTTCTGTATTTTAAGATACCTACCTTAACCTACGATAGATCGTAGTATAAAATTTATTTCGGTCAAGAATTATGAAATGCAAAGAAGTTAGGACGATAAGAATTTATTATATTGTTTTTTTCTTAACTTTAATTATACATCTATACACACATATTCTATTTTAAAGTAGCACGTTGGTTTTTACGAACGACTAAAATGAAAAAAGGAACAAAGAAAATTTTACCGTTGAGTATAGTACTCAACTAAAAGTAATATTAAGGCATGCTAGTGTTATTTTGAGGTTATAAACTTTTTTATGATATAATAATTAATAGATATAATAGAAAGTGTCTACTAAATATTTTATTTACTTTCTGCTTAACGCAGTAACACTGATTGTAAGTAAAATAGACGTTACAACATTGGAGAAGTCTTAATGTACATAGTGATTAAATTAGGAGTCATATATTGATATCAGATATCCGTAATAAATTTAAAAAAATTAGTAATGTGCCTTAACATATTTTCCTTAAAATGTATATAAAACGTAGCGTAAAATGGAAGTAAAAATGATTTATCGTAAAACTACGACAATATAAAAGTTAAAACATTAGCAGGCGCCAATATGTCGAAAGGCGTTGATTTGCTATCAATTAATACTCTTTGCAGGCATACAATTAACGTGTTATTTAATATTTCATAAAAAATTATAACTAATTATTAAAATTATTATTTTGAAATCTAATATTTCAAACTATAAAAAATAAACGATATAGTGTGTTAGCATTTGTAAATATCGTGCATACGATTTATAACAATGTCAATCAAATACACAAATTCGTTTTGTTCAAATTGCATTTACGCTTACCAAACAGAATGATATTTTACATTTTTGATTTAGATTGTTTAATAAAAACTCCAAAAAACATATATATATATATACATATATATATATATATATATATATATATATATATATATATATATATATATATATATATATATATATATATATATATATATATATATATATATAGATATATATATATATATATATATATATATATATATATATATATATATATATATATATATATATATATATATATATATATATATATATATATATATATATATATATATATATATATATATATATATATATATATATATATATATATATATATATATATATATATATATATATAATACAATTAGCGAACACATTTTATTAATATGAATTTCTTTTTTATTATTATGTTTTAAGTAAATTTTAGATTTTTCATAAGAATAGAGACAACTTGCCTATCATTACTACTTATATTATACTATAATAAATAAATTTTGTTATAAAAAATCAGAACACAATTCACGTCGCCAATACCACGTTGTATAGAGAATACATATAGGAGATTGATCGGTACAAAGAGTCTAGGATGCAGGGTGCATTTTCATTAATTACCGACTGTTATGAGTGCTTTGAATAAATAAAAAATATTTATAAGTCATAAGACCGCTGGATTCGTTAATAGATGTTGAATGATGATGACAGATGACGAATGAGGTGTGAGTGGCTAAAAAAGGCCTTTCTGAATAAAGTTTTTAGTTTTTTAATGGTTTTTTATTACATACTACGACCCATTCTCGGCTTCCCATATACGATTTTTTAATTTCTTCTCTCTCTCTATCTCTCTCTCTCGTATTACTGTGCCTGCGAAAAATAATTAAAAATATATATAAATAAATATTATTATTTTATAATATATATTTCCGGTGTAAGTCTCATAGAAAAATTGGTTTAGCTGCTCCGGAGATTAGCCAAGTTTATAGAGCTTAGCCAGCTAAGAGATTAGATTCTACCAATAGATAGACAAACATGCAGACCCTTTTTTAAATATTTTAGTAGCATGTAAATAACTATATGAATTTGAGAACTTTTTTTTTAAATAACTAATATACAATTGAATTTTATTTTTATGTATGGATTCTATAATATTAAATTCCTACATATCGAATAAACGTGTTGTCCCATAGAGTTGTTTGCTACTTATAATATGTCCGTTTAAATAAATATCCATCATGTGTGAGTGATACTCGCGCACCAAAAGTTGCATGCCAATTTCATGATTGTAGGTCAAGTAAGAAAATTTCAAGTAGACAAACCTAAATTTGCAATAGTATGCACCCATTTTTAATGAAATGAAATACATAAATATGTTTGTAATGGTTGTTCCGTGTTCTGCTAAAGTTATTTATTATTTAAAATTAATTATTTGTTAAAAGAATTTGCGATATTATATATGTGAATGTATAACAATTTATAATAATTGTTTGTTATTTTTAAACATAATAGATGGGATCAAAAAGATTTGGTTCAAAAACAACGTAAACATAAAAATAGATAAATATATATTTCATAACAAAAATCAAATGTTTTAAATTGGATTGTTGTAAATATTAAGTCAATATTTAATTTTCTTTATACATATAAGTTACAATCAACAAAATTATTTTTTTTAAATACACCAACTACTTTAGTAACAATATTATTCTGCTTTCGTGCAACCGAAGCATGTTTAGAGCATTTCTCACCGCAATAGTGCTGTACCTCCGTAGGGAATGTAATTTATTGTATTGACTGTATAGTAACTCACCTGACTTTGTTCTAAGAAATAATTTTCTTTAAAACTAAAAATCAGATTGATTTATGTATCAATAATAATTTTCAGGCGAGCTGAAAGTAGTGTCTGGGACTTGTGACCTTAGTCTTAGCCTTGAGCCCGCTCATACTATTTATTTCCTTGGCTCTATTCATATTAATTTTATTAATATTTTTTAACAATTTCCTCTAATTTTATATAAAATACTGTAGTTAACAAGAATTCATCTTTCTTTTTTATCAAAATATACTTAGAAAATCTACAAAGGCTTTAAACACACATGTATTGCAAGTGAGAGCATAATTTCCCAGCGGGTGGCCGTCACGAGTGTCGTTTATTGCAGCACTAAGATATTCAGGCATAATTTATAGTAGCACCTCAAGTTACCTTGAATTATAAAAACTTACGAAAAACATAAAAGATAATATATATATATATATATATATATATATATATATATATATATATATATATATATATATATATATATATATATATATATATATATATATATATATATATATATATATATATATATATATATAGGCTAAGTATACACTTTGTACTTACTTATATAATATATAGTATAGATACAATATGGTTTAAAAGTGACACAAATGGAAACTGAGTACAGATGAGAAATTATTTTATCGGTTTTATTAGCCTATGTATTTTCTAAACCAGCCCTGTTACATAGTACATATCTTGATGACAGTAGCTCGTCGTTGGCATGCACGTGACATGTAAATTACCATACTCACGCCAACAAGTAAACACTGCAATGGATTCAGTCGTATAATATGTAGTATTATTGTCACCCCACTAGAATTATTACGTCACTAGCAAAATATTGTCATAATGATAACACAGTGGAGTGTATGAACGTCAGTTATGCATATGAATTATGTCTTGCTCATACTTAAAGTGATTTTAGTTCTGATTGTTTTAGCGCGATCGTAGCTATTCGATCACAAGTATTTTTTATACAAAAAAAATCACAATTCCAATGCACTGATACTAGCATCAAAAAAATAAGAAAATAAGGCCGTCCTAATCTATTATAGATGCCAATTTTTTTCCACAAATGTATTAATAATATATAAAACCTGTACATGAATATTCTTTTGTATTTCGTAGATAGAATTGTGTTTGAAGATTGTAAATCTCACCAATGCGACGCAGACCAAGTAAAAAAGTAAAAAAGTAGATCGAGAGAGAGAGAGAGAGAAAAGAGAGCTAACTAAGATCTGCATCTGATTTGAACCAGTCACCATTCGCCAACTATTCCAAATCTAATGGGGTAATTCAGTATTATGCTTTTATCTGGGAAATTCTGTCCAAAATGCTTCTTTTGATTGCTAGCATATGCATTGCAGATAATATTTAACGTTAAAATAATTTGTAAAATTTCAATATGTATTCAATAAACATCAATCATATAAAAATAAATAATATATATTAAAAATTTACATAGAAATTTTCGATTTGTGTAGATATTTCTAAGTAACTTTCAAGCTAATAGGCTGTTTTCAGATTTCATGACGATGGGAAAAAGTTTGCCTCAATCAATATTCACATCATTAGAAGCAACGTTGGCTATTGATTGCTAACTTTAAATGTGAGCCAAAATATTTTGTTTCCCTCATATGTTTTTATCATTTTCTGTTTTAAAGTAACTTTTGATGTCAAAAAGTTATTAATATCTAAATATACACATATAACATAAATTTAATTGTGTTATTGTGCTTGGTTCTGATATAGCGTCCGACACTATTGTTAGCAGATATTCCTCTATTAAATTAAATTATACTTAATAAGAACGTGAGCATTATTTAAATTATTCCATTTTGTATTTCTAGACACGTAAATACCCATCAATTGTCAGCGAATTCAAAATGAATTCGAGATCTAAATCCATTACGAGTAAGGGTCCAGCAGTCTGCCAGCTTTTATTGAATAAATTAACTTTTATTAAAATCCTGTTTGTGGCTGCCACCGGGCTCCAGTTCGATTTATCTACTTATGCGAGAAATAATATTATTAGCAGAAAGTATTTGATGTTTTCTACTATACTGAACACAAATATGTCAAATTGTCAAATATGAAAAGAAACCTAAATAAATGTTATTTTTGTTTGGTATTTTATTCAAATTTTTTTCTAACAAAAACGTACGTAAAACGTAAAGTCGTACTCTATACTCTAGTTGATTTATACTTACTATTCTGCTAACCTAATTTGATAAACTCATTTTGTATCGGTATACGTTACGCTTATTATATAATAAAATCCCACGTGCTTTTAGAATTCCCCCTTGAACTATTTAAAATTAAAATATATACATAAAATAGACAGAACTTACAACTCTGTCTACGGTGACTATAAAGTATATAAATGTATAGCATAAATACTGTTGAAGCTAATGATTGCTATACATTAATTGTAAATTATATTTTAAAATAGTTACTGCTGATTTTCTTGCCGGCTCTTCTGCTGCCTTCCGAGCCGGAAGTAGGTTCTTACAGGAAACATGTCCTAACGAACCGACGTTACTGGCACTTTTATCTCACTTGACAACTTAAGACTGCTTTTAGTAACCTATTAAAATGAAGAAAATTTTAAATTTTATTATTTAATACCTTTGTAATTCCTTTGAAACATCTATCTCTCAACACGAAATACTTTTCCTAAAGGAAAATTGGATATAAAAATTAGGTAACAGTAGATTCTCTTCATTTACGCCATATTAATATTTGTTATATATATAGAATAAATATTTACTTAAATTGAGTAAATAAAAAATCAACAGTAAATAGCAAATAATTTTGCTATAACGTATATATAATGCAATTAAAAAATTGAACAGAAATATCAGAGTTTATTGCAGTATGTTACGATAGCATGGTCTCGATTGCGATATGAAAACACAGAGCAGATTAAATTTAATTGAACGTGTGCAGTGATTCACATCATTCAAAAGGGTTGCCAACAAGGAGATTAGTCTATACATTTGTGCGCTTTCGCTTATAATATGAGGCATTTTAGACTTAAGTTCATTTAGTACTTAGATAAAGTATATATATATATATATATACATATATATATATATATATATATATATATATATATATATATATATATATATATATATATATATATATATATATATATATATATATATATATATATATATATATATATATATATATATATATATTTTCTTATTTATTAGGCCCCAGAAAGGACTTCGACGAACGAAATTATTTATCTTCTGTAGTAGAATTAAATACAGTTTACAGTTTTGCAATTTAATAAATCGGTTCCGCCTCCAATTCAAGCATAAAATGGAAAATTGGGATTTTTGACATTAAGTTCTCCCTGACTACCAGCGGTTGCTATGCGGGATATACTTAATCTGGCCATAAGTACTGTTACAATTATAAATAAACAAAATATCACTATTGAATTTGGTATCTGTCATTTTTGTACGATTGCTCATTGTTTTCGCGCCAGTATATTGTGATATTATAATGGAGTGCAATGATAAAGAGAACCGAATCACTGTGATTGCCTTACATAAAAGATGACTCAGGACTTGTAACTTATAAAAAACGCACTGGTCATTTCTTAGCTGATCTTTAAAAAAGAATAAGGCAATCAAATCAATACCGAAAATTTTTGTTAACGGATAACAAATTTTTTACTACTTAACAATATTATAACAAAACAAAATTACTGTATTTATGGTGAATGCTCTATAGAAGCTTCTCAATTATTCAACTGAGTACAACGTGGGCATTATCCGACTTCAGTGATGGTTTGGTGGTGTATTCACTATAAAGAAGTGACAGAGACATATTTTTGTGAAAAAAGTATAAAATATCGACACAAGTGTATTAAGGTAACATTATTGAAAAGGTAGTTAAGCCCCGTAACAACATCATGTTCAATAACCTACAATGGTCCTTTACAATACAATATCTTACAATGTATATGGCAAAACTATGTACATACTGCATATAGAAAAATTTACATTCATAAAAAAGGGTAAGAATCCTTATAATTTTAATAAAATGCTCAAATACTTAATCTATGAGAAAATAATTCAAGTTAGTAATTTCATATTAACTTCAATATTAATATATTATGAGAAAAAAATTCTAATATGTAGTCTAAGATTTAACGAAGACTAAAATTGTGATGTTATAATATAGAATATTACTAGAATTGAAAGTATACTTAAGTATTGCTAAATAAAAAAAACAATCAAAGTTACAGAGCACGGTTTAATCTAGAAAAGAATAAATTTAGATTGTAGATACTTGTTTTCTATTAACTAATAAGTTGATTATTTTCGTTATAAAAGAATGTCCAGTGACATTAATAGACTCAAGGCTATATATATATATATATATATATATATATATATATATATATATATATATATATATATATATATATATATATATATATATATATATATATATATATATATATATATATATATATATATATATATATATATATATATATATATATCTTCTTCTTCCTGGCATTAGTCCCGGCTTTTGCCAGGGTCTGCCTTCCGACTAAGCCTACTCCACTTTGCACGGTCTTTAACATCCTCAGTGGACAATCTATTGGCTCTCATGTCTTGTGTCACGACATCCAGCCATCGCTTCCTTGGGCGTCCGGGTGGTCTAACTCCAGGGACAGACATGTCAAGGCACTTCCTTCCGACATAGTTCTCAGATCGGCGCATAACATGGCCATACGATCTCAGGCGACGCTCTTGGAGCTTATCCGCTACGTCACGGACCCCAAGACTACCTCGAATGAATGTGTTGCGTATGCGGTCGGACCGCGTAACGCCACACATCCATCTCAGCATCTTCATCTCCGTGACGTGAAGCTCCTGAGTGTGCCGAGATAATGTTGGCCAACATTCGCTGCCGTATAAAAGAACCGGTCGGATAATGCTCTTGTATATCAGTCCCTTGAGCTTGGGCGGTATTCTGCTATCACAGACTACACCAGTGACCACCCGCCATTTGGCCCAGGCAGCGTTTATACGGGTATGGATGTCGTGGTCGATGCCTCCAGACTCATGCATAACGGCTCCAAGGTACCTGAACTTCTCCGACTTAACGGCTGGCTCAGGCCCGATATGGATGGTGCTCGAGTCCGGGTTTCCGCAAGCCATGTACTCGGCCTTCGACACATTCAGTTTGAGACCACCGTTCTCAAGCGCACCCTTCCAGGCGTTCACTTTACGCTCCAGCATCAGTCGGTTCTCGTCGATGAGTACTATGTCATCGGCATACATCATCAGCCACGGGGGCTGGCATTGGATGTGAGCCGAGACAGTATCCAGCACTACATTGAATAAGAACGGACTAAGAGCTGAGCCCTGGTGAACCCCTACAGTAATCGGGAAGGGCTTAGTGTCGCCAACAGCGCTCCTAACCACTGAAGCGGAGTCGTTGTACATATCTCTGATAACCTCAATATAGGCTTCAGGGATCCCCTTGGATCGCAATGCCCACCAGATACACTGACGTGGCACACAGTCAAAGGCCTTCTGCAAGTCCAAAAAGGCCACATGCAGAGCTCTCCTTTTTTCCCTGTAAGCCTCCATCAAAGTTCTGAGGGCAAAAATGGCGTCCATAGTGCCTGATCCTGGTTGAAACCCATACTGAGACTCAGAGACAGTACATTCTTGGTGGAGCCTGAGGCCGATCATGCGCTCGAAGAGCTTCATGGTGTGGCTCATAATCTTAATGCCCCTATATCTACCGCAATCTTGAACACTGCCCCTTCCTTTGTAAATAGGGATAATAAAGCTCTGCCGCCACTGATGTGGCATCTTTCCAGTATTCAAGATACGGTTAAACAGGTCAGTAAGTATAAGCACACCAAGAGAGCCCAACGATTTCCACGCCTCGATTGGGATGTCGTCAGGTCCTACCGCTTTTCCGTTCTTCATGCGTCGAAGACAATTACGAGTTTCGTCACGGGTTATTGGAGCAACAAGTCCGAGGTTAGGAGATAATTCAGGAGGAATACTACAAGACTGCTGAGTGTTCAGCAGCTCCTTAAAGTAGCTTCTCCATCTCTCCTTCACAGAGGCATGACTACAAAGCAACGTGCCCCGAGAATCTCTGACGCAAAGACATTTTGTAATATCCTGCGTCGCTGTATCTCGAGAACGAGCCAGTTTGTATATGAGCTTCTGCCCCTCCACAGTTTCAAGTTTATCGTACAATGGCGACAAACTTTCTCTGCGGGCTCTGGCTACAGCTCTTTTGCTGGCCCGTTTCGCTGCAATGTACTCCAGTCTGTCTTCAGGAGAGTTGGAATGCTGCCACTCTTTAAACGCAGCCTTCTTTTCCTGAATCACCCCCTGCACCTGGTCATTCCACCACCATGTCTCCCTGTCGATGACACGCCCACCCTTAGTAACACCAAGAACTCGCTTGCCCGCCGCAATGATTGCCGAATGAGCTCGATCCCATGCAGTCTGAGCGGTCTCGGTGTTAGTCAGTAGATTCTGACTCACAACCTCCGCCAAGAAGTCGGTCTGCATCGGCCCATTCAACAACCACCACTTAAGTCTAGGCTTGCGTTTCTCGGCTACTTTCTTTTTCGGGGTAACATTATAGTCCATGACAAGGAGGCGATGTTGGGCCGTCAGGCTTTCGCCGGGAATGACCTTACAGTTGGTCACCCTGCCTGTGATATATATATATATATATATATATATATATATATATATATATATATATATATATATATATATATATATATATATATATATATATATATATATATATATATATATATATATATATATATATATATATATATATATATATATATCATTGACAATTACGATTTTTATGAAACTATTTTTATTCTATTTCTGAAACTTAATATTTATAGATTAACGAGAATCTCACTCTCACAAATCACTTGCTTTTATTTTATTTAATTTACTGAGTTAGTACATAATGTTGTCAAAGTTGAGATATAAATTATTGAACAATCAAACCTAGATTAGTATCATGTGATAATTTGTCAATTAAAAGAAGTATCCATAAGACAAAGTAACATGGAGCATTAACAAAGAAGTTCTAAAGTAAGTCTTGACGTGGATTCCGAACGAATGTCGCCTGAGAGTCGTTTGAATAAAGTTAACCCACTGATTTATGTGAAAACTTGACTACTCCTATCCTAAGATGTGTGCCCATGTGTCCATGTATTGTGTATTTGTATTATTCGCGAGCTACGACATGTTTTCACATTTATTCATATTTGAAGCTGTCAACTTGTATTCCATAGACAGGATAATTTTAAACTTACAACGATATAGGATTTTATTTACTACAACATGTTGTAACAAGTCATGATATAACAAAGAGAAGTGTGATACATAGTTTTCGTAATAAGATTTGTGTTTTAGTTACAATATAAGCAAGTTTATTTAAATAAAAACATTATCTCTACTTGAACTACATGCCTCAGTAGAAAAAAAACTATATATTTGAAACTAGTTTTTTTCATGTAATTTGTAAGATAGTCACAATACATTAAATTATATTATTTTTTTCCATGTTTAGTATTAAGTAGTGGAACATTAATCATTTTAATTTAAAAAAACATCTCAAGTAACTCAAAAGGGGCATAAAAGCATTATGTGCTGAATGAAAACTTATTCATTCATCATATGCCACGGTGGCGCTAAACAATCTATTTATTTAGATATAAGTATGTATTATAAAATAAAAAAACACAAAAACAAAACATTATACACAACATAACTAAAATACCGTATATTTAATTAGATAAAGGCAAACAATGACCAGTTTTAACGTCAATAGATCATCGCCTATTACGCCTTACGTTTGATTTATCTGCTGAGTGGGATAAACTCTAGCATAATTTATAGAGGGGAATGTGAAAGCCTGTGCGCCGTTGGGTCTGAGGACTCTTGATAAGGTTCCCGTCACTATGTATACACAATGCACGCAAGCGTTGTTAACAGATATGGAATGCTATACACTTTGAAATCATAATGAAGGTATATATATGGTTATGGTGGGTGCTATTCATATAAATATTGATACTTTTATATATAAATATTGTATAATAATATAAGACTATAAAATTATACAAATTACACCAACACAATAGCAATGAGCACATTTTGCTATTTTGGAAGTATCCATTTTTTCTAGAAGACCCGTTGACGCGTGAAATACGCGGTGCCATAGCAACGTGTATGTCACTTTATACAAAAGTTATATTGTTAAACATATGGTAGTGTGTGTAAAGTTTTATTTATTGATTTAATATACTTTATAAGCATTATTATTGAACAATATTAGCGTTCTGCACTTCTCCTATACAGAAATTATAAGTGTGCCAAATTTCATACTCCTCCGTCCGCCCAATTTTCGTAAAAAGGGATCCAAAGTTTTCGCTTCACGTATTAATATATAGATTAAGTGATTGATTTTATGAAAAAATATTTTTAGAAACCCCAATAACATTCTTGATCTCTATTTTTTTTTGTGTAAAAACAGATAAGCGGTCAAATGATAACAGTACTACATCTACCTACCATATTTCCGATATAAAGCCAGTTCCATTTTGTATTATTCGGCTACGAAACTCTAATAAAAATAAATAGATAATGACTTATTCATGGTTAATATTTTTATCTTTAAAGCTGTCATTATTAAAAATTTACACGAAAAAATGTTAATAAGCATTTTCAAATTTCGTAAATTGTGAAAATGTTCAAACTATTTAGTACATAAGATGGTAAGAGAAGAAAGCCGGTTGAGGGACAATTTACGGCAAAATCCCGTCCCGTCGCCGCTTTAATTCCACAGAGCTGCCAGATAACCGCTTCTACTCGATTTATTGCTTTAATCAAACGTACAACGCTGACAAAAAGTACGCTTAATGTAATATTGGCGCACTGGATACACGCGTAACGTTAATCAAATAAAATAGCCCATCCTACATCTTTCGTCTGATTTGCGCCAGTTGGAATAAACTGTGCGAATTGTAACACTGCACTGTTGTTATCTAATAAATTACAATTGCATATTGCGGATGTTGTTTATTTATAGAACAAATTTTCATAAATGCAATACATTATGTAGTTTTCACTTTAATTATAGTTTAATTATTCATGAAATATATGCATATATATTCAATTTATGTAAAAATGTGAATAAATTTAAAAAATATATATATTATGTTAATGCAGCAATTTGCTTGTTGCAGTCAAATTGTTAATTCCCATTGAATTGTAGATTACGAGCTTTCACACTTAATATATATGTATGTAGGCACGCAGGTAAATAACTAAACGAGCTAAAGTAATCAGGAGTAAAAGCAAGCATTTTACTTAGTTGAAAATCTCGCATTCAGCGTATAACATCGCTTCGTTACCGGTTATTCATTGCGAGTCGGCGGTTAGCGCCTAGCTATTCACCTACGACCCATATATTTTCACATATAGGTCTAGAAGTATACTTATATATTTAAAGTAATCGTTCATTTCTTTTAAGAAACATAACACATATATATATATATATATATATATATATATATATATATATATATATATATATATATATATATATATATATATATATATATATATATATATATATATATATATATATATATATCTAAATGGCTTATCAAGGATTAATATCTAACAATCTAATACAAATGCGGTTTCTCCCTCCGGACGGAATTTTATCTTTTTGGATTGTTAAAGACATATGAAATATCACAATAATTAATCGTCATTTTAACCTTTTGATGTTAATAGGTATGTGGTTTATCTGAGAGTTCAAATCTTAATAGGGTAATAGTTAGGCAAAATATATTGATTGAACGCACTTCCTTATCTTAGAAAGTTTCAGGTCAAATGAAGGTAGCTTTAAAAAAGTTATGCGTCTATTTGCAATTGTTCTCTACAGTTTACTTTTTTATTGTACAAGTTTGAAGTCAATATATAAAAAATATTCACCAAATATGCTTCATTACTTACCTATTACCTACTCATTATACATTTCAAATTAAAATCATTCAATTCAGTCTATATTAAAAGCTTTTATTTAACCGTGTTGATAAAATTACTACTATTAATGAATAATTTATTAATACGTTGATAGTTCATATAATAAAGCTGATTTGGCTAAATTTGTCTATTTATTGGCATATTTAGTAACATTCTAATTCTTATCTTTCATTTAAGTAACATTTATGGTTATTTACTATTAGTATGGCTTCTTAAATTAAAATTTGACAATATTATAAAGGTTACAGAGTTACGTTGAGTCGGGGTGGTTCTTAACTGGACCTTCCTTGGTTAGCCAAGGGTCTCCCAGCTGGGCTGACCGTCCTGACAGCGCCAGCATCATTTACATCTCATTCCAAAGCCACTCTATGGATAATATATTTGGATATATATTAATAATAAATAATTATTATGAATAAATCATTATACTGGCGTCATTTATCAATGAACACTTACTCCCGTGAAACAGTAAAATGAGAGTTTCTATTTGGTTTGTAATCCTTATTGATCCCCCGATACGTGATCTAATCAAGGAGGGTCGCCTGAAAGTGGTTAATTAGGGAAATACAAAGTTTATAAACGTTCTTCTATATAAATCATTTATATTTCATCGCAAATTATCTAAACGTCTGTGAAGACTCATTGGTTTGCAATGCAATGCAATGGTCGTTATTATACATACGTATTTATATTCATATAATTAAAGTTAATTTAATTTAAATGAATTTAAACAACTCTTTAGGGACATACTCCTTAACTCTAACATACTCCTTAGTTATCAAGTGTCGATGGTTGTACAAAGTTGCATTGCATTTTTTGACATGCTTACCATCTAAAGTTAACAAGACTTCCAATTCACATTTTAATTTTACACAAAAGGAGAGCTTTTATCGATTATTTAATTTAAATAATCACTTAGAATTTCTTCCATATATTGACGATGGTAAGACGTACCAATAATTGATTACATGTGCATAAACTTCAAAGGAACAAACAAAACGAGATTCCTATTTGAAATGCAAATAATTATAACGGATTTGAATTCTAAATTTAAACATAAATGCAATTTAAAATTTGAAATTTCTTCCTTTTAAAACGTGACTGCAATTTCCTATCCCACGTTAACTGTACGCCTGACACACTCATGCTTTAAATTATATTGACACAAGCGTCACGTACTGCGTCGGATTAAAGCCGCATCACTGCGGCTCCGTAGCTATTCTCCTTTGTATAGCAAACGAAAAAGTTTTCCTTGTTAAAGAAAATAACTAAAATGTCAATAGAATATAAGAAAAAGCGTCTTATCTTGCCTTTCGGTTGCATTGAATTTTATGTAGGATTTACGTTTATTAATAATTATGTAAATAATTGCAGGATCAATTTAATTATATGTTACAATATATCACAGCAATATTCCTGAAAATTATAAGAAAATACTAATGAAGAGTGTTTAGGATTAACAAATTTGTCCAAAGTAAATTAATCATTCATTTAGCTGAAAGAGATTTCAGATTTCAAACTTCATTTTATAAGACGCGAGTTATACAGTATAGTACTCGTATATCTTGGGTGCAATAAGCATTCTGTCGACAGTTGGCACGTGCCTTTCCCTTGCTCTTGTGATGGCCGAGAAGTTCCGTAATCATGGTTTTTGCTTATAACATCATAAATGTTATAATTTAAAAATATCATTAGTCTTTATGTTTCAGTAATTTGACTTAGGTAAGCAAAAACCTCCACAGAGCCTGTTTAATATTCCTTAAAAAGAGACAATTATAATTTTAAATTGTAAATTGTGTTTTTTCTAATATACTCACTTGCTTTGTCAATCACATGCCATATAAATTTCATCTGGCGTTGAATTTTACCAGTTAACAGGAGGAAAAAGGCCAAGAACCGACTGGCAGACACATATATTGTGTACTATGTTGTATCTTCCAACCACGTATAAATATGAGATGCAAGAAGAATACAAAAAAATATATATAAATATAAATGCATAAAACTATTCTAGAAAATAATGTGTACATTTTATTTTGGTGCCAATTACTTTTTAACTTTGATAATATTATAAATTTAAAAAAAAAAATGCTGTACTAGGTACAGTATACTAAGGCTGCTATATCGACACAAGTCACGTAATATGTGGATACAACCGCGAGATCTACACCCAGCCTCATTGTTGTGCAAAAACTTTGCGGAAGAATAGAATTGTTGCCAGTAACTTAAGTAGATAATTTAGCGATAGTGGTAATAGGATTGAAGCGTATTTAACACGCATTTTAAAATTATTTCTTTTTTATTTTGTCACACCACAGACTTTGCTTGTCCATGTCATTTTTGTTGTTATTTTCGTTCTTATCGTGATTTTTAAAAAATAAAGTTTTATCGTGACTGCAATTTCACATTTTATAGTTTCAGTCATATTCATACTCATATTTCATATTTAGCAGTTGTTGTCGGTCTAGTTGGTGTGCTAATTTCCTTATTGCTCCTAAAGGAAATAGCCATTTTGATATTGTGTCCCACTATATCAGTCACGGAACATTCCTCGGCGTCACAATAGTAATAGGACAGATATAAATAAAAGATGCTGACAAGGAAAAATGAAAAAAATATAAATATTTGTATAATAATATTACCAAAATGGTTTCCTCCATAAATAAAATCCAGAAGTCATTCTGAGGTCAAGTATCCAGAATAAAAACTATATGACTAAAATAACATTATGCTACGCAAAAATATGCTTAACGGTTATAATATATTTGTGTCTATCCTCCTACACTAATATTATAAAGCTGAAGAGTTTGTATGGTTGAAAATCTAAGCAAATACAGGTAGGAATTGAATAAAAAAGTATATACCGAGGAAAGATATATTATATGACGTTAATTAATTTAATGTAACATGTAGCTGTCAGTGTAAGCATGGGCACTTACAATTTGTTTTGTTTCTTACATATTTTTTTATTATTTTGTGTTCACCACGTTGGTGACGCCGCAGGCAAAACTTAGTCTTAAATTTATAAATATTTTTAATGTTTCTAACAATCAAAATATAATATTTATTAAATTTCTCATTACAACGAAAATACAAAGCTTTTAGCTACATTGTGTATATTATTAGTACAGAATAGGTCTGAAACGTAGCATAGTTCGAAGTCGTTACGCTCAGGTTATATTAAGCGAAATATTAAGATCATAAGGCTTTGTTCCGCTATCGCAAGAACGGAGAAGCTGTACGTGCCGAGTGTCGACTGAATGTTTATTGCAGTGAATATTATGACGTAGTTTGTCTCTTACAATACCAAATAAGGTAATGCTAATGTTTATGAAATTCACACAATATGTAGTATATTATTAGATAGATATATAGTATATAGTACCTCCATAGGTACATATTGCATGTTAAGTTGAACAATTCGAAGACTTATTCAACAAAATTATAGTACTTTGAATATTTAAACAAAAATATATCACTTGTAATAGAAAATGCTTTCCATATAATTATATAATAAGTTAAATATATGTATATTTTAACAATTGCGCTTTTTCACAGTATGTTAAGAGAACTTGTTAACACACACACACCTCCCAAACTAAAAAGGTAGAATGAAACTGTTGATCACTCCTTAAAAAAAGGAGGTATCATTCCGAAACATCATTATTAAATTTTAAAATAAATTAAATAATCTCTTATAATAAGTATATTTTCCATGACTACTGCTCTTGAATAAAGAAAGCTAAACAACAAGACTTCAACGAGTTAACTATGAGTACATACTACAGTTCAAAGTAAAACAAATAGTTATATGCTTTTGAATATAGGGAGCTTTTTGAAACATTATACATATGTATGTACGTTAGATTTAGTAATTTGAGCTTTTCATAGGAAATACTGTACATTTTCTCTTTATTCTTGACATCATTACGAAAATTGTCTGGCGTTTTTCGTTACTAAATATGTATATGTCTTATATAGTGTTATAATATATTATAGAAAAAAAGATTGATAAATCTTTTATCCTTTTACTTACTTTTATTAGGGTTTCGTATTTTGAGTTCAATATTTATGATCATGTAAATAAGATAATAATGATAAGCTTATGATTTACTATTTATTAATATTCAATGTGAGTAGGATTGTAGCAAAGAACTAGTATTAAAAGTTTCTTATCACCGGTTAAGATAGTTTAGTTTTTTGTATCCCTCGTTGTTACTGGCTTAGAGTATCAAAAGCTTTCAGAGTCTGAAAAGATTTTCGATATCACATTATACATGGAATATATTATTTTCTGATACATATACTATGAATTTGTATGTAAAAAATACTTTCTTCTGTTCTGAATAATTTCATCAAAAATTTTTATGATTAGTTTAAGTAATGAACTGATTAAAGAAGAATTATTTAAAAGTATTTTAATCATCTTCTTCAAATATATAGAGACTAGCACGCGTGGCTTCACCCGCATAAGTTTCCCTTATCAGCAGTCTTAAAGGTCCATGTCTAGTCCGTATTATTTTATTCACCCTGCATCGTACTAACACTATTATATAAATGTGAAAGTTTGTACTAAGCAGATTAAAATTAAGGTTTGCAGTAATATTTAATTTACATATATATATATATATATATATATATATATATATATATATATATATATATATATATATATATATATATATATATATATATATATATATATATATATATATATATATATATATATATATATAAGCAGATGGGACAGGAAACGAGTGGGAATCAAACACAAGACCATTCCGTTTTGTCAAATTACTCCACTGCCACTGCACCATGACAGCTACATTAAATTAATGTGGGTAACAAATAAATAAATCATTCTTATCTACCTCTCTCTACAAGATCGGGTTAAATAAAAGAAACACGCTTAAAATGTGTACAAAGGTAGTACTTACCACTAATACTGACCTTGCGTGTTACAATATCGGTTAAGAGTGAGTAGTACTTAAGCGCTGAGGGTTCCGTACCAATTTATTGATTGTAGGTAGGTAAAATTACAAATCTGTAGACGTTTTCCTTGCAATGCAATAATATTGTAGAAAGTGAATTATAGATATATGCCTGTAATGATTTTCTGTCTTTTACCTCTTAATTCCCAAATATCGGATCTTTTATGTTATATTTACTATGATTTCTTCTTGCCAAAATTTGAAACCTATAGAATTTGATGACGCCGCTAATTTCTTATAAAATGCGGCTAATGCGAAGCATGAACGCTCGTATCTTTTAATTGCGTTTGTTTTGAGCGCGATATTTGTTATTAATTTAGAAGCGATCTTAGGAAAAATGGTCTTAACATACAGATTTGTAGGACGAACTGTTTCCGTTTTTGAGGCATAGAACCCTAAAATTATAATTTAAAAAATATAAATGAAGTTACAAAAATTATTTACATAATTTGCGGTATATTTTATAGTCTTATCGACATTTTTTTTTTAGGTAAGTTTCGTAGGCTTTTTATACTATATTATATTGCTATATAAAAAACTAGGTGAAAATAAATATGGTTGATTAAGAAACGCATTCCATTAAAGTTAAAGTTGTTAATTTATGATGTATTTACTAATAGAGATAAGGATCTCGATATCTTTCAAATGCAGATTAAAAGTGGAGGTAAGGTTTTGTTTATAAGAATATACTTCATTACTTTATTTAAAAATTACGTATAGTATATAATATAAAGAATAATAAGAATTCATTCTTTTCACTAGGCATCGAACCTCAAATAATAAAATTTCAATTTAAATAAAATTACAAAATGCCATAAAATCCCTAAGTAGTCCATGTCTACGTAATCGTGTTCGTATCGATGCTGCTTAATTGCCTCTAATTCTAATTCAAATTTTTAACTAGAACAACATCTTTTATTAAAAAGAAATCTTGACATAGTGATTGATGCTATATGGCTTTTTAGGAGATCCTAAATCGTATAATTCTGCATTTATATGTATATAGAGAAATTTATAAATATTGAAATCCTTGGGCTAAATGAAATCCTTATAAGACTACTTTGATCTCCGACTGTCTGTCTGTCTGCCTATCCGTCTGTCAAGACCAATTTTCTCAAGATCAAGTGTAGATGGCAAGCTGAAATTTATTTCAAATATCCAGGATAGTATCTAGCCCAACCCGCCCTCGGAGTACAGATAAAAACCAAACTTGTTAGTCAACACAGTTAATTTTGTATGAAATTCACCGTTTAATCAAAACCCTTAGGTTTATATGGGAAGTACTTGATAAGGACTTCCCATATAAACCTAAAATTATGAAATTTGGACAAGGAGTTAGGCCTTACAGTACAAATAAAGGAAAAAATATGACAATTGCTTATTATAACTTTATCACAGAAAAAACAATGGATTTTTCTGTGATAAAGTTATAATAAAAAGTTATATATGTTCATTTTTAACAAAATTAGTGCATACATCCGAAAATTTAAGTTTGTCTTTTTTTATTACTTGAACATTTCACTGACTTATGATAATAAAATTGGTGTGGAACCTTTGGTGCACGAGGCCGATTCACACTTGACCAATATATTAAAAATCTTAAAAAACCTAAAACTATAAATCTTATATCTATAATAATAATAATAAGACAATATTATAAGAGGAGCTGAGTAGCATAATATTTTACATCATCAAACGTAAAAAGATATCTTAAAGAATGGTATATATCTAAAAGAAAGTGAATGACACGGAGAGAAAAAATTTAACTTGACTTTCCTTAAACTATTGAATGTAAGCGTCAAAGTAGGATTCACTAGTATTCCCAAAAGGTATGTAAAACTCGACCCGCATAAAACTGGTATATTCATCACATCTCGTAAAAATTCGTCGGATATGCACTACGGCAGCTGATCTAGCTGATTGCCGCGTTGGCAACGAGTTTGAAGAGCTGCCAATATTTTTATTTTCATTCGATGTCTATCCAATTAAATTTTATTACAAAATCAATCAAAAGTGTGTTAATGTTAATTTAAGCAAAATATAACTTTCTTTTTAAGTATTTTCAAAAATTTTGTAAGCATTATTGTATACTAATACTAAAAAGCTATTAGTAAACAATGGTACCTAATAATTCTACTCATATAATCTCGTGTATATATTATAATAATACTTCCATTACTGAGTGATTGACTAACTTATGATATATAAGTCAGCCAATCATTCAGAAATTTTCTCTCTCTACACTCTTCAAGAAAATTTTATATATAGGCTATATATAAAATTTCAACATTGTATATATTATTAAATTTCTGCCAATTCTTACAGAAACGAAGTAAACGGCATTATTTTTATTATTATAATTCAACAAAATTATAATATACAATTCGGATTATAATATAATTCTTATTTGTATATCAGGATTATAAGATATAAGTGACATATTACCTCGTTTTACGTTTATAGCCACAAATCTCTTAGTTAGTTATATCTAGCACAAAAATCTCCTTTTCCAATATCAATGTCTTGACTGTTGGTGTATTAATTTCAAATTATTTATTTTGCTTGTTTTGCGAAATCACTTAGGTTGAAACCAGGAAAAAAGTTAACGTAAACTCGTCAAAATTTTACACTATCCAATCCGAAATGTTGTTTAAGACGGCTCTAACATAATATAACCTTTCTAAAACGAGTTTGCAAGGAAATATATAATTTAGAACATTTTATCCATACTTGAAAAGTTTTGAAATGTGTGAAATGAAATATTCACGTTTTGTTATTTTATATTCATTTTTATCCAACATTTTACAACTCGCTTTGCACCATTTATATTCAATTTACATCAGCGTCCATCGGGCCCGAGGCTGTCACATGCTACGGATGATGGTCTCTAGAATTAGTCTAGTAGTTTTTAATACTTTTCTTTTTAGTGTTTTTTTGTTTTTGTATTTATAGCGTTTTTAAGCTGATGCAAATTTTGCAATTATTTCTTAGTTAAATGGATACTTTGTAGAATTATGAAAATGTGGACATTTCTTTTGAATCGTCAGCTACCTTAACACTAACACTTTCGTACATTAATAAATGTGATATTATAAGCTAATAAAATATTATTTATAACCAAAATACCTATTTCTAATTATAAATTCACGTTATTTTTTCACTGAGTGACCTTATTGCCTTGCATCATTAATAAATATCATGTGTTAGCTGAATTTTGAACAAAGAATATACTTTAATTACGTATTAATCATTTCTTATATTATTGACCTCCGTTTCATTTCACACAATTATGAGCAATTATTTACTCTGAGATTTAATTAAGATTTTAATAAGATCCCATTTTAAGAGCGCCTTGGAATAAATGATGGCGCATCGTAACGTAACGAGGATGGAAAATGTAATCAAATGTTAATTGAACGCATCCTTAAAAGTTTATTTTAAATTATTACTTTACACGATGATTGTACATTTAAAATTTAATATATTTAAGAATACACAAAGAGAACTCTGTTTGAACAGATAAAATATTACAGTATTTTTATAACGATTTCTTTGATTTTTTTATTTTTGGCAATGTTTTATGTTAATATTTTTTTATGCAGCATTACATCATATCTTTGTTTTTTTTTTTTTTTTTTTTTTTTTTTTTTTTTTTTTTTTTTTTTTTTTTTTTTTTTTTCGCTGGGAAATACTTTTACGCAGACCATCCCTGAGTAGGACACTTGTGTCCTACAGAGGAATGGTACTGTGGGACTCATCGAACCCGACACTACCCACTAAAACCCAGCGGAAACCCTCTCCACCTATATGAGATGCTGCAGGATCGCTTGCGCATGCCACTACAGCACCTCGGTGGAAGGCCCACCTAACGTGGGCCACTATCGCCTTCGGGGAGCCCCAGTGTATCTTCCAGGGCGCCCGCAGCCTCGATGACTTGAGGGAAGATCTTCATGACCTTCCTGCAGTAGCTCCTCTAGGGTTAGGGAAGTTGGAGATGCGCGTACCGCCTTCTCCTACCTCCCGGTCTACGACGGCGGAGCAGATCTGCATCCACGCTAAGCTCGCGCGCACGCTCCGCGGCCTCCTTCTGTGCTATAACAGATTCACAGAAGGAGACTGCTACAGACCAGTTCCTCTCACTCTCCAGCATGGCTTCCATCATACTGGACAGTGAGAGATCCCTACCCACTACAGCCATCAAGGCGTGGCGTTGCGGAGCCCAAGCGGGGCATTCAGCCAGAGTGTGATGCGCCGAATCAACGGAGGCATCACACTCGTGGCACGCTGGTGACATCTCCCGACGCGCAATCTGATGCAAATATTTGCCGAAGCAACCAGCATTACATCATATCTGCTTCAACCAAATTAACAATATTTTTGTGTATTTGGTATATAATACGTCACATGTGCTTATATTTTTAAATTTTTAGTGTATATATTTATAATTTTATTTATTTTTGATAAGCAAAGTTGAAGATGTTTATATTTTCTCTAAATAGGATGTTTCGGGTTTATTCAAGTCGTAAATTTGTCGTCTCAGTGGTCCCATTTGCAACTGAAAAGCGTCCTTTATATCAGGATATGTCCGGTCACACTTTTACGACCGGGTGTGTATGCAGCCTCAATGTGAGCTCAATAAAAGCGCGGTCGTGGTCAAATATATTAACTAAGATTTTCCATTTGCTTTTCCATTTTTAATTTCTTTTTAATCACTCAGAACAGCTATGAGGGTGGAGACCTAGAGAGAAAAAAACTGTCTAAAATATATATTTATAGTATGTATGGCCTTTTCAGTACACCATTTCTAATTAAAATATAAATTAAATAAAAAGAAAATCTTTTTCAACGCTAACCAAACGATATCACTAGTTCATTGATAAAAGTCGTCTGACAATTAATCGCTTGAGAGCGTTAAGACCTTAATTGACACCGGAAAATCTGGGCTTAGGATGGTTCTACACTACATTATATAATATATGTAATATCTACTACAGTATACTTCAAGTGGAAAGTTTGTTTATAAATTTTATGTGTCCCAGTTGCCTCCAAACAAATTATGAAATTTTTGAAATATCTTTTACGGGAATAATTACAAGTGTTATTAGCCCATTGGGTATAATGTTTTTGTAACAACAAATAAATTATGATGGTGATAAAACATATTAGGTACATATAAAATATGAAAAACCAAGCCATCATGAGAGCATATTTCTTTAACTTTTTAAAGGTCACATGTTAAAAAGATCTTATGGTCGCTATTTGAATTTTAACCTTAAAAATATTTTATATAAAAAAGTTATTTGAAAGTATTAATATAACGTATTCATTGAACAAATGTTTATATTTCCTTTTTTCCTCATACTAAGAAAAAAATAGGCCCTATGACTTACATCATTTTCAATTTGAAACACACAAATATAATGTAGAATGACACTTTTGACAGCATTCATATTCTATTGACAAATGTCAAAAAAAGTCACACGAAGTTTGAAGCATTTGTAATACTTTACCTGTAGCGATAATTGTGGCTTGAGTTCCCATGAAATCACTGTGAAAAGGGACATCATGGAATCATAAAAACTAATGTAAAATGTTTATAATTTATAGTCTACAACATTCCAAGATACATTTTATTCTAATGAATTGTATCAAAATTATTAAACTAATAGAATTATGATACTCTATCAGATATATATATATATATATATATATATATATATATATATATATATATATATATATATATATATATATATATATATATATATATATATATATATATATATATATATATATATATATATATATATATATATATATATATATATATATATGATTTTGATGATATGTAAATATCATATCACCGAAATCGTTTACGTGATATCGACATTCATTCAGCCACATATAAATATACATGCTACTTAGATTGATAAGCGCATTACTTCCTTTACGTCGCTCTGACGGGTAAAAATATACTTTTTTAATATTAAAGTGAAATATTAATGATAACAATAATAAATTTTAGAGCCCAAAAAAACAGACATAGATAATTTTTTTAATTAAAAAGTATCAGTTATGATAGATTATAAATGAACAATATAATATGAATGGTGAATTTTATTCTTCCTTACGACGTTATTTACAGAGCTAATTCAACTCAATCGCGAAGGTTTTAAGAATACTTAATCCATACCAAAATTGAGTATCAAATTTGCTTATTCTTTAATTGAATAATATGAAACGACGAGACAATTCCCGTGGCCCCTAATCTTCTAAGCTTACGTCCAGTAAATCATGATCTCTCCTTCGGGAAGGTGGAATTTATAAGACTTTACCCAATTAAGGTAATATTTTAATCATAATTGCATTATTAATTACTTTTAATATATTTTCAGAGACTTATTTAAAAAAAGAAGGTAATTGGTTATATACATTTTATATAATGAAATCTTTTATATAAATAATATTTAAGTGCCTGATTGTGATTTCAAAATAATTGTTTTTTCAAGTGTTTATAGTTATTTACACGTTATTAAAATATAAAAAAAACACTTTTATAAGTTTTGTTTGTCTGTCTGTCTGCCTTTCTACTTACCCGGGGTAATCTGCGGAACGGCTGAACTGATTTTTATATAACGTTCACTTTCACAATCTTATAAATGTATTCATTTTCGATGTTTTTAAAAAAGCATGAATAACGTCAACACTACTGATATTACGAATATACTTATCATATACTCATCAGTGTGTCTCATCCCCAGAGAATATAATGAGCACGGTGGCAGTTCAGAAGATAAGAAAGTATATAAGGTGGTCATAGACCTCTGGGCCCCATCGCGTCGAGGCGTGGTCGTGCCGTGAGATAAGAGGGGCCGCGTCGCCTGTTACAGTGACGACGGCGCATATAAGATGGGACTGAGGAACCTTCCATTGTAATGACGGTTGGCTATTGTTATTTGGTGGCCAGGTTAAGAAGGACGTGGATGAGAATGAGTGGGTGTGGATGAGGAGCGTACTTAGCCGCTTCGATTATCAGGGGAATGGAATGACAAGGTACAGGAGGTGATTCATGATAAGAAGACTGCATTTAAAGAGTGGCAGCGTTCCAAATTTCTTAAAGACAAACTGGAGTACATAGCAGCGAAACGTGCGAAACGTGCCAGCAAAAGAGCTGTAGCCAGAGCCCGCAGTGAAAGTTTATTTCCACTATATGATAAACTTGAAACTGTGGAGGGGCAGAAGCTTATCTACAAATTGACACGTGCTCGGGATAAAGCGATGCAAGATATCACAAAATGTCTTTGCGTCAGAGATTGGCCATGTCTAGAAAAATGGTAGCCGTATCGCTGTAGATCGACTCGTGAACGGTGAATTTCGCAATGGCTCAGTTAGCCGGTGAACTTGATGTAAAGCCGAGTTGCGTGGTGGGAATCCGAACTGTTCGTGTACATGTAATTTAGACGAATGAAGACTATTCCCTCATTTAAGTTCCCTAAGCAGCTAATGAGAGTGATAGATCTGTAACTAGAGGGTAGGGTGGGTGAGCTGTTTAGGTTTACGAATATCTATAACTATGGCTTCGATCCACTCGGTAGGGAAACTAGAAGAGCATTGAAAATTAGAACCAAAAAAGATACGAATTGGACTGAAAGATTGTTCAGAACTCTGTTTGATATATATTCAAGCCTCGGGGCTTTTTTGAGATAACATCTACGTCGGTCAGGTAAACTGGTTAGCAGGTCGGGGGCATCGTAGCCCACTCTGCGATCTTGGAGTCTACTGTTGCGTCGTTAAGTTGTCTGCGTCACAAGACTGAGGGAACACTGCCCTTTTAAACTGTCGGCGATGAATTTCACTTTTTCTGTGTCGTCGGCCGCGGTCTTATTATCCCGCAAGCCTTGAAACGTTAATTGCTTGTCCTTATATAATAAAATCGCATCCGATAATCGAACACTTTTTAATTTAATCATTTGATTACAACAACTATTGATTTTATTCCAGTTAGGTTATTTCAGCCAGGCGTTTTTATTCTTAACATGCGGCTTCCCGCCTCACATATTATTAATATAATGATAATCGATCAAGGGATCGAAGTTTTGAACTGGCCGCTAGTAATAAAAAAGTTATAAAAAAATACTCATATACAAATTATATAACAGGCATTTCTATTCATTCTTCCCTTGAGCATACATAACATATTAGCAGAAAAATTAAGTCATCAACTTCTAGATGTCCTATGTGCAAATATTTTACGGAAGTTACAATTTTTGAAGTACCTATATAATAGAAAACCATCTAAGAGCGTTAACACACTTTTTACAAAAGTATAAAAAATTACGACTTTTAGAAACATGAATTATATTCAATCAAGGATCAAGGGATATGCAAGTCTCTTCAACAAGAATCCGACTTCATCATACGTAGACATCTTGCAAAGTCATGGATACGGACCGTGATATTTTCAATTGGTTTCCACTGGTTGGATAATATATTGTGAGTGTATTGAAGTATGGAATCTTGCATTACGTTGAAATCTAATATTCTGTTCGAAATATGCAGCAGATATTTGCTGAAACAAAATACGTGCATAAGTAATAAAACATTTACTGACCTTGTCTTCCGACAAATATTTATTCCATGCAGTTATGTGCTTGGTTTAATTTATTGAACATATTTCGAAATAGCCATCAGTTGTCATTTTATTTGGCGTTATCACACTTTTATAGCTTATATATATTTACACAAGTGTATATTTTTGTTGTAATTAAGTGTATTAACTATAATAAATTATCTAACAACCGCTCAGTAATGTATAGCTACGCGTTATCACACTTTTATAGCTTATATATATTTACACAAGTGTATATTTTTGTTGTAATTAAGTGTATTAACTATAATAAATTATCTAACAACCGCTCAGTAATGTATAGCTACAAAAACAAATTTAAACTCGTGGCCAATTAAATGAATAATATAAACAAAATCCAATTACATCGTTATAATATATAACATATATGAGCATTATTTATTTATTTAATTAAATACCTGTACCTAAAAATTAACTTAACGCATAGCATTGAACACGATGACAAAAGTGATTTTTCCAACATCACAATAGGAATGTAAGCAGTAAATTATCGCGCCGCGCTCACTAATGCAGCTGTCAACGATTGTTACAGGCGGACTGAATACATTTTCATATTTGGAAGCTTATGGTGTAAATCGTAAACTAATAAACTTTTATAGAAACTGATAAAATATGATAATAATATAATTATATTTTCAATTGCTTTTGTATTTTTATTATTATAACCGTTTATAGTTTATATTTGAAAAGATTTATTTTACCTAAAAATTGCATATATAAATTTTTCCTATTACACATCTAACAAAATCCTTTTTCTCACATCCCACAAAAATTATACTAAGTTAGAATTTCATATGTAAATCACAATACCTAACTAACTTTGTTACTATGAAATAGTTTTTTTATTAAACAAAATATGTTGGAGGTCGTCGTGTCTGTAGCTGTAAGACTGTAAACTATATCTGACTGTAAACGGTACGAAAGTTATGGGCTTGATTCCCAAGAGGCGAAAGTTAATTATTTCATTTTCTCTCTCTAGTAATAAGACTAAGCGCGGCGTTGAGTTCCGCCACTCCACCCGCAATATCTCGAAAATTAGGTTACTGGCATTCAACGTTATACGATAGCTCCGCTTAGTTTATCTTACTATAAATTTGTTTGAATTACACTTTCACAACACCATTTCACAATTTCGATATTTACTCAAGATCAGTAATTTATTTGACATACAACTAGTATGCGTTGATTTACAATAAAAAATATATTTTCAATATCCAAAACCTTATCACTTGTGACTCCATACAGTCTACTCCTTAAACCGGCCATAATTGAGCAAAATTCAGATCACGTATAAAAAGTCATGTCGCGCGCAGATACAGACCGATAAAATGGATTTGAACTGATTCATATTCCTTTCTTATGGAGCTAAAAATAAATAGATATACGGTGATTTTAAAGAAACAAAAAGCTTTGTCACTCTATATATAAAGCTTTTAACATACTGCGCTTATCTTTAAAAATTGCTTCTTGTAATATAATTAGCTTATCACCAAATTGTACCAAGGTATATAATGTAGAAACTACTATACTAGTAAGTACTAAAAAGTATAAAATAATATTTTAATTATTTTGGAATAAATGAAAGTAAAAATAAATAAGCAAAATTACTCATACGTACGTTTTCATACATATATATACCTATTTACTATTTAAACACCCTTATTTTTGTAGTTGGTGCCAATTTGGGTATTTTTTATTAATTTTAATACTTTTTTCAAAATACTTAGTAGTTATCTGTTGACTTATTTTTGCTTTGGACATAATTAGATTTTATTACGTCCTTTTAATATTTCAAGAATTTCTCTCAAAACTCCTAATTAATTATTAAAGAGTCTGGTCTCCTATCGTCCGTCATTAACCTATTTATATTATCATAGATGATAACTACAAAAAGTAAATATATGCTTTTTAAGAAATTTTGTCAAATACCTATAAAATGTGTGTAGGTCCTCAATTTTCCAGGGACTTCATCATCAGAACCTGACATGGTGATATGGGCTCCCCACCTCAGGAGCACCCTCTTTCAAACAAAAAATAATGACTGAAATAGTTTTACAAGTTACTAAGATATCGAGTGATATGCATCGAGTGATAGTTAAAACTTAAAAAATATTTTTACCAGACAAAACTTATTATTCTGTCCAAAAATATTATAATGACGTTTATGTATATTAAAATTATATAAATGCTTGATCCTTGAGGCTAATACGAGTTTTCTGGTTATTGTTTCAAATTTAAAATTAATAGTGAATATTTTAATTTTAATTTAAATTATTTAGTAAGAAATTTTAAATTTATAATATAGTTAAAGACATGTATATATAGGTTTATAAAATAATAGACGCGCCAGTTGATTATATCTTACTATTGAAGTATGAAAGTGCAAAATAGTAAATGTAAAGTGAAATCAAAACCTAAAATGCAAAATACAATTCTTTTGTGTGACAAAGCTTTGTGCGACATTAGCCAAAAAACATCAACGAAGCATGATTCCGCTGTTTGCCTAAACAGACAGACGAACACAGAAAGGGAATACATTTATGTAAATAAGTACAGTGAAGTGTAGGTCGACGGCGGCCTGTTTAATCTTGCAAATTTATGCAAGTCGACGACAGCACGTCAAACCGTCTTCGCTTCGAGAACGTGATCCAAATCCGATTGGCGCGTCATTTCAGCCGTAAAACGCTTAGCAGTTGGCACATTTGTCGCATAATTCCGATCTCCTCAGAGACTCATTCTTAGTTCCAAAGGAGCTTGATATTCGCTGTCGTTACATCGTCGATATATGCACCTTTGTACTTTGAATTTCGGTCGTGAATCCGTCTGTTACCAAACAGCGCTTTATCAGTTTATGGTAGGCGATTTGGATTCAAACGATGAACGGTTAAGTCATAAATGGTTTTATTACCAATTTATTTAAGTGAATGTGAATATGTATATGACGTACTCTGAAAGTTTATAGTAAAGCGAAATTATATTTCGTATTGCAAATGTTAGTTTTTTATATAGCTGTACATATATAGATATGTATACTTCATCTTGAAATTTACATATGCAATGTATTTGCACTCTGTTATCTCGTTTGCTCAAGTACATTAAAATATCAATAAGAATATGTTGAAATATAAAAGTTACATATATCTTTTCTATATAACCTCAACCAAAACGAGACCTGTAACAAGGTCCAAAAACAATTATATATGTAAATGTCAGTATACTAATCCTTTATTAATACTTTAATTTACGCTCTTGCTATGTCGGCCGCCGGATTTATATTAAAGTCAACAACAGAAGGTTTAATCGAGATATGCATCTGACAGTTGACACACGATATTTACAGCTACTCCTATTATTTCATATCCACTTGGCAACAGATGCATCTGGCTCGGTCCAGATGTCCGAGACGCGCTGTGAATTGTATCTATTCAGTGATGCTTGAATTGTGCCGAATATAAGACGTTGCATTTTATAGGAGCGGATAGTGCCCTATGCAGGAAGATATATAAATAAGTATGGCAGCATGTCGAAAATCAAATACATGCTTTAAATAAAATATATCCAATTATATATTTTAAATAAATTAATATCTAAGTGCTAAAGTTATTGATAACATGTAACATATTGTAACTTTACATCGTAGGTCAGGCGCCTCGGTGAAAGGTCTGCATACTAGAAGCCACCATCGCTTTCAGAGATTCCTTGTGTTTTCCGAGGGTCTTTCTGAATGATGACTGACTAGAGAATCACCACGACCCTCTCATAGAATCCCCTCTTGGTTATGGGAAGTTGAAGTTGCTCATATCGCCTTCTCCTACTGCCTGGCCTCCGTCGATGGAGTGGGTCTGCATTTATAAAAGACAAACGCACCCACCCGCTCGGCAGCCTCCTTAACTGCGATGAGAGATTTGCAGAAGGAGACCATTGGAGACAAGTTCGTCTCACTATCCGTCATGGCTACTACACTGGATAACGAGTGGTCCATACCTACTATAGCCACCAAAGCAAGATATTATGTGGTCCAACCGGGGTATTCGCCAGAGTGTGATGAAAGTATTTGCCAAACCCACCGAGCCCATCAGCACTTGCACTGTCCTTAACGTAAGCTTTCGGCTCGGCTCGGCTTTCTACCTTTCTGGGTGTGGATGGTCTCGCCTTTTTCGTCACTAGACTTGTCGCCGGGGACACCAGGTCTTTCTTCTATCACTGGATTATCGCTATGTCCGCCTTTCTCTAGATATGCATATTCCTTCAACGGACGCTCACCTGCACAGAATATTCTGGCGAGCACTGCAACTCTGTCGTGAAGGTAGTCATTTAATTTAATAGCCGCCTGAAATATAGGCACACCGTTCTAAACGAATGAAATTGAGCATGAATGCAAATGCAATGATATTCTGCTAGTCCCAAGCCATCCTCCTTTAGATGCCGGAATAAGACAAGCGAAGATGATTTTCTGTAAGAGCTTGCCCATTTCACTCAGCATTACAATGCAACTTGTATGCAAAAGGAAAGTCAGAGAATGATTTTCCTTGAGCAAAAGACAAAATATTCCCTCCTTCTAAATTTTTGGTAACTGCCTAGTTGAGAGGCTCTGGTCAAACAGTACTCGAAGATTGCTAGCAAGGTATTTCAAGGCGATACTCAGTACTTTCTCTGGAATATCATCTGGTCCTGGTGCCATTTCCTTGGTGTTCGGCTAAGAACAATGTCTATTTCCCGTCATGCTGGATTCTGGGAAGAACGGCTTAAGGTAAACTCTACAACAATACGAATATGCTAAAGAAGGACTCAATTCTAAGGTCAAACTTGTTCTGATTTTGCATTATTTTTACACCCGTTTAACGGTTACGTAACGCCCGAAGAAGATATTCAAGCTAATAAAATCCTTGACTTCCCATTTGGGTTCCGCAAAAACCATTTCTCTATAGAACGAGTACATAGAGGGTATTACGCAATAAGACAATAAATTATAAAGAAAAGTACTGCTCAGCTGCGTTTCTCGACATGTACCAAGATTTTGACTGAATGTGGCATAAAGGACTGCTTTTAAAAATTATAAAATATTTCCTTTACAATATTTTCTCTTATGACCTATCTCAATCTGCCCAAAATCTCAGCTGTAACCACTACCCGAATAAAGCTATTCGATTATTGCAAACACAGCTTAATTCCACTTATGCGTGAGCTAAGTGACGTGTTAAAGTATGTGCTATCTTAGGTTAGGTATCTTCCTAGTGTTATATTAGGTTAGCTTATTTATTCTATACCGCGTGTGGTGAAAAGAGAAAAAAAAAGTCTACTCTCTTTAAAAGTGAGCTCCTTTGAGGAGCATGTCACGTGAGAGGGGCTACGGATGCGGTTCCACCGATTTCCCGGTATTTGAATATTAATATATTCATGCTGTCCTGCCAGTTTATATTACGCTTCATCGCACGATATGATAATAATATCACATTATGCAGACAATAAATCGCGGAAATATTTTAAATTAATATAAATTAATATGTAACACAAGATATTTATGTATTTTAAAGATGCGGGCTACGGATGCGGTTCCACCGATTTCCCGGGCCCTTCCGTTGTGTCGAGGACGGCAATCGCAGGGGTTTTAGTGGATGAAAATCCCACATAACCCATTTCTTATAAACGGACTGGGTATCTTTAAAAGATTTCCCCTGCGTCAACAAAAAAAAAAAAAGTGCAACCACACACAAACCACATTACGTTTACACGGAATGACTTCATCCTATTTTTAAACTTGCTGTAGCTTCTAAAAAGACAGCTCTGCTTTGTATGTAACAAGTTGAGAGTATATTTCTTAATGATAAACCCGATCTAGACATATGGCATTCAGCTGTGGTCGACAGCAAGCGAATCCAATAATCAGTGTATGCAAAGCGCTCAAAATCTTATTTTAAGGACACTCATCAGCGCCCTAATATGCACGTAACTTAGAAATTCACGAGAACCAAGAAATCCTAACAATCTTGGAGGAAGTAAAATGTTACTCAGCAAACTAAATAAATAAATAATAAAAAAATAACCTCCTCTCACAACTCAAATTATAATAGTTTTAAGACTGATCGCATGTATCCAACGTGGAGAGAAAAAAACTTTAACTTTGTCTTAGTCCACGATCGCTAGCAGAGGAAAAGCTTCTGTATTGAATCTGACTGTAAACGCTGTGATTGTACCATCAAGGCAATAAATTATTTTCATTTCCCCACTCTGATGGTACAAAGTACGGCGATGAGTTCCGTCAGTGAATATGTTGACCCACTACTTCGTAACAAAAATGCAATGTCAAAAATCGACATGAAATTTTTTAATAAAAGTAAGTATTTTTCTTATTAAAATGTCAGTTTCTCATTTAAATAGTTCCCAACAAGTACTGAAGTAGTTTAGATTACTTTTATGAAAGGTTCTGTTGTCGACAACATATTTGGCCGGAGGCACTTGAACCTAACAATCCCAACTTCGATTTTATGACTTCTGGAGACAGTATATTTGTACTAGCACACATATAAATAATAGAAATTCACTGAGGACGCGGGAAATATCCACTTGTTACTAATAAATTGTCTTAAACACAAACATAGCATTGCGGTATTTGAATATTAATATATTCATGCTGTCCTGCCAGTTTATATTACGCTTCATCGCACGATATGATAATAATATCACATTATGCAGACAATAAATCGCTGAAATATTTTAAATTAATATAAATTAATATGTAACACAAGATATTTATGTATTTTAAAAGATAACCTGTTTCGTGGGAGCTCTACATATCGCTTACGTATACTTAAGCAAAGTTAATTAAACATAACAGCCTGTTTTCTCGTTTAATAATTTCGGACTGTTGAGAATAAATTTGTAAAATTATTCCGGGAATGAGCAAAAATTAATGGAGTGTATATTTCTGAATCAACAACAATGGTTAAATTAAATAACAATAAATTTAATTTGATATAATTTGAGAAGTCTCAGAAGATTGTTGATTTAATATAAAAGGAGTTCAATTGTTCGTTTTTATATACGTTAAGACCATGTGTCAGTAAAAAGATAGGAGCTTAGCAATAATTTGTTTTAAATCTTATATTTTGTAATCACATCAAGACAGTTACGGAATTCGAGACATTCAGTATTTTGAAATTCGGAAATCAAAGCCGCACATTATCCATCTACAGCAGAGAGAATGAAGTTTTAATGCTTAAATAATATGCTCGGAGACCAAGTATATCAACGCTGGTATACCCCAGGGTTTAGTGCTATCTCCCACGCTGTTTGTTCTGCATATCAATGACATGTTGCAATCTTGCAGCATTCATTGCTATACAGATGACAGCACAGGCGATGCCTTTTAAATTGGACGGGCTAGGTTTAAGCATGGGGAATAAGACTTGTATGAACGGAGTGTCTTAACACTAGGCTATCTCTGTCTACCCTTCTCTAAGCTAATTATTTAATTGTTTTATTTATATGTACAAAAATACAAAAAAAATCCCCAGACAGTCAAGTCATTATCAATAAATAAATAAAATAAGCTTTATCTAAAATTGAAATCACTTTCTATGATCAAAGTCTTGCAATGCATTATTTTTCCCCAAAGCAGAACAATACGCAAGCAGTTGTTTTAAAAGATAAACGTATATGTTACGATGTCATATCTTTACGCCCCGGCCCCGGTAATCACTTACAGCAAACGCTGCCGCCGCAAACCTATGAAATATTCAAATGAACTGCGCCGGCGGCCTCGGCTATCACATTACACGATTTTCCTCGCAAGTACTCGGAGCTTTTTACGAATATATGACATGAACAGTATTGTTGATTTTTCATAAACTATTTTTTATAAGAATATGCCTATCTTCTTGAATTAAATAAGTAATAAATACATTTATTATAATATATATTTTGTTTCGTTTTAGTTAAGTAGTGTGGACAGTGAATAATATAATTCGATTTTAATGTTGAAATGTACCACATAAGGGGTCACCACACAACACCAACAAAAAAAAAAAGCACAAACCTATTATTATACTTTTTTGTTATTTACATCTTCTTATCATCTATCTTAAATCTTAAATATTTATAATGCTATCTATTATGATTAAACTCCTATAAATTAAGTAATGACGTTTAATAGACTATTTATAAAAGAATATTAAAAGCTATATATGCAGCTAGATTAACAAGTGTTATTTTTAATTACCAAGATTATTACTACAATTTGAAAGTTGCAAGTTTTAATTTATTTTAGCTCATAAAATCTAGACAAGATATAAAAAAAACACTGCTAAAATATAGAAAAAACCAAATATATTGTGACAAATCTAGTAATCTCGAACAGAATAAAGGTGTTAACTAAATGTATGAAAACTGATTTGCTACTCGCATAGAAACACAATACTTTACGATATCTAGAATTTTTCCAAGAAACTTATTTATTCATTGTCAGTTTAGTATAAAATACATATGAAATCCGACACGAATTGAAAAACTTGATGATTATGTTTTCAACGACGTATAAGTTTGTTATTCGCAAGCCTTTATAAATCTATGGATGTGTTCACGGTCTGCCCTAACTTCCTCAAGCCCAAAGTAATCTAAAACAAATAAAGATGAGTGGGAGCCCTCGGACGTTTTGCGCATATCGAATTCTTCTTTTATGTTCATACGAATAATAACAGAATTTTATGTTCACTTTATTTGCGAAATATGCGAGCTTACAAATCATGTTAACTTAAGCTTATTACGAGTACATTTGTTTATAAAAGTATTAAGCTTTTACTAGACAAAGAATCATAGCGTACATCAAAGCTAGTACAATATAGCATCTGTGTATATCTTCTTGTACTTTTCATGTGGAGAACTTTATTATATTTCAATTTCTCTCTTTTCAACAATTTCAAAATTATTGTATTTAGATGTTGTAATTTTTTATAACTTATACTTTGTTATAAAATATGAACATATAACAACTACTTATTTGCTAAAGTAAGTAAGTAATAAGTTTTTTTATTACAATAAGCAAACTATAACATCTAGCATAGTAAAATATCCACGCTTATTAGAAAGTATTTTCCCTGGCTATATTATGTGATCCGAACAAAGAGAATTACAGTTAGAGTATTGTCGTAAAATGTTGAGTGATACTCAACGACAACGACATTACAGTGCACTCCAATACTGACAATGTCAACATTATATTATATGGAGTTTTTAAGACAGTGGCCGACGTGGAGTTGAAATTTAAATATTATTTTCAGCAATCCCATTCATTTACTTACACATATCCCTGCGGCTAACCGCAACTTCCAAAACGATCTCCACATCGCGTAGCATGCGACACTGCATTTTGCTTTTTCAGACTTATTAAAACAAAAATGTTCTGGAATATAATTTCAACTTACGTAATGCAGAAACTAGGTGAGTAAGAGCTTTTCAAAAACGAAATATTATATATAATTTTTTTCATAGATCATATTATTACTAGGGGTTTGGTAACTATAAGTAATAAGATTATAAAGGTATGATTTAGTCTATGTTATATCATAGTGACGAGTGCTCTATAAATTTACGAGAATAATTTGTTTAGAGGCAATATGGCTCATATGATTTTATTTTAATATTGTTTGTAAATAATTAATTAGTAACATCAAATACCAACGAGTCCGGGACAATTTTCTAGTGTTCGCTAAGCACTTTCTATTATTGTTTCAAGAATAAAGAAAGAGATTAATTAGGTCATCTTCACAATTTTAATTGCTTGCTAGTATGAATGGCGAATCGCTTTGAATTATCGTGTTTATTAAGCATTTACAATAGGATATACTACACAATGAATGGCCCTTCCTGCAGGTAGTCGTCCACCAACGTTGTAATGAGAGGAATTATTTTTCTGTTAATTTAAATTATTTTATTTGATACTTCATATTGTAATATGAAAACTGAATGCATTAATCATTTTGCTAAGCTTGCAAAGATATCTATATATGTATCTTATGATAATATAATATTACATGCATAAAGTTGTATGTATATACAGATATTGATCTTTTTATACTATTAGCTACCCGCTCGCGGCTTCGCCTGCTTAAGTAACTCGTGAAAGATCGCGTTTGTTTTGAAATTTAATACCTACGACATCACATTCCAATTCTTCGATGTTCTCGGATTTAGACCGTTTCGAATCACTATGTATCGTCCATTTAAAATATTTAGAATTATATACAGAATGTACATATTCCTTCCTTGCCTTACAAATATATCGTATATAGATTATAATGAACATTAACAATATTATTTGTAATATATACATGTAATGATAATACCATCTGTAGCACTCTTTTTTAGTTCTCTTACATTATACTGTAAATAAAAAATACAATATCCACTTTCCACATTTGAAATTTATAATCATAATACCTAGACATATACATAGACAGTCAATTATTTTTCAAGATAAAAATATACACCGCCGATATTTAGCTAGTCGTGACAAATGGATATTCTATTATCTATATTTGAACGTTGGAAATGTTTAAAATCTTGGGTCACCAATTCCAGACACTATTCTGAGCTCTACTCGCTCCCTGCAACGTGGAGAGCTCAGCACCAACACGGTGAATATATGTAATATTGAAAAAATCTTTTTTTTCTCTCTCTAACTACATACAAATTACGAATACGAATCATGTTTAGTATTAAAAGGCAGTATATTTCAAAAACATTATGAACCAAGTAATATAGTGAGTGATTTTATTTATATACAAATGGTAAGGATATAAATAAATATATCAAAGTAACTCCAAAAAAATATGTCCATCTGCTCTTTATGTTCTACGTGTATTAATGAAACATCCGATTCACGTTTGAAGCCTTGCCTTACTCAAGAACGTTGTTTACTTTTCCGACGTAAAATGTTTTTAGTTAAACTATTCATATTGCTCTTAAGGTTTAATATTCCAACAATATTAGTTATATAAAATAGGGTATCATAGGAAACAATGAGATTTTAATATTTATGCAAAAGAAGAATGAAATAAACTTGTTTAAATAAAATAATAATATGAGTATACTTAAAAAATTTACAATGTTCTAAGCTATAGCAGGTAACTTAGCATGTACTTAATGTGAACTGAAATACATGAAACGGGATTCCTTTGAATAATTATGGCGAAATTGAAACGTCTCTAGCTGAATACAAGGGTCGTGGGTATTAAGGTATGCTCGCAGAAATAATATAGACATTCCCGGTTTTTCGTTTCGTTGTGCGTTGTTAGGTTTCTTTTGGTTTTCAACAGGCACTGTGGAAAAACATGCAATGCTGTTTTATTAAAAATAAATATATAGACTTATTTTCTAAATTAATTGTAAATATAGATGTCTTATAAGATAATATTCGTTATAACTATATAAACATATGCCGAAGTAGATTTTTTTAACTGATTAAATACAATTTTATATAAAGATAAAGTTTAATTTTACTTAATAAATACCACATTAGAAAAAGTAGTATAGTTTTACAATCATTATTTTTGATCGATGTTTGTACTGATTTTTATTTTAATCCATTCAGTCTATGTTATTAATTTGTTTATTAACAGTTTTTTAAGTGAAATTGTAGTAATGATACAAGTACTAAATTACAAATAAAACGATTCCCAACAAGTGAGGGTTCAAATTCTGAATCATTCAATTTTTTAATACGTTTTCTTTAAATATTTTTCTATAATTAATAACACTCATAATAACAAATATATAAATGAGTCCAACAATATATATACTTAATGAAGACTTATCTTACCAGATCGAATAAATGATATTATACCAAATCGTAACGCCAACTGAGACTTGAGACAACAACCACAATGTATAGAGACTGTGATTATATCGTCTAAAATATTATATGAAGTTTTATATATACTCATTTATTACTAAAGTTTACGAAAGCAAGTATTTTATGTATTGAGACGTGAGGAGCTTGAACATATTTAGCAAGGCTAGACTGTATTTCATATATTTTCATACAATAATTATTCCAAACATATATGAAAAGTGTAGTATTACGATATATCATAATTATCATAATCTATATACCAATTTTTCCTTATCCAAGCGAGAAACAGCCGAGGTGAAATGTTTTCATTTAATTTTCTAGTATAATAGTCTACGCTCTCAATATAATTACGTAACTGAAATGTATCAACTATACATCTTGCTATCTTTGGACATTTTAATTTACCGATATCCGTTTTAGTTTGTTTGCGCAAGCGAGATTGCTAGGCTACTGCAGCTGTGCATAGTTTAACATTACTATCACTTTACAAAAAAAAAACAACTAAGGAACAAAATGAATTGGGACTGTGAAAATAATTAAAAGTATTTTTACATATACATATAATACATATAATATGCTCATCTTTATCTATACTACTAATAAATAAAATTGTAGTGTCTGTTTGTAATATTAAAATATATATTCATATGCATATAGTAACTTTTACTACATGCATATGAATATATATACGGTATATACACCAAAACAACATTTATATAATTTTTGTCTGTTTGTCTGTCTGCTTGTTCCGGCTAATCTCTGAAACGGCTGGACCGATTTTAATGAGACTTTTATTGAAAGGTAGCTGATGTAATAAGGAGTAACTTAGGCTTTTATTTTAGAAAAAAAATATATAAATTATAAATAAATACGAGTATACTGAACATGTATAATGTGATCTCGGATAACATATGGAAATAAACGCCATTCATTTTACTTAAGCGGTGAAGCCGCCAGCGGATCGCTAGTTGTTAATATAAAGATATTTGCAATATTAATAAAAACAAAATGTTACTCCTTCTAGTATAATTGTAATGAACTCAATTTAATTTTGAAGCCTAGTTAACTGAAAAGGCAAATGCAACGCCATTTACACGCGAACTTACTCAGACTAAGCATATAATTAGCAACCATAACAACACTATGAGGGTTGCCACTTCAAATGTTTGAACAAAACTAATTCTAAACTCATTTAGTCATAATAAGTTTTCATTGCTTGCTACTCATAAAACAACATGTATATTTTTAAACTAAACTGGTAATGTCTATATATGAGGACAGCTATACTTAATTTAACGTATTTAAAATTAAATACAGTCAATTTAAAAATGTGTGTAATTTACATAATTCCACATAGTGTGGCATGGTAGTATAAGCGAGTTATTACATAGCAGGGTACTTTCAAAAGCGGTGTAAGGTGGACACGCAAATAGGCGATCAGGCGCCAATAGTCCGCCCCAGGTGGTGGAGTCAATCGAATTTATTCAGTAATTTCCTGCGCCATAACAACCCTTCCTAATAGCCAACTTGTCGAAATATACTTACAAAATGAATATTTTATATTTTGAATTCACAGAATGAACGAGTCAGTATCTGCAATAAGAAAAGGGATCTTATGTGTGCTCTAGTTCTCCGTGAAAGCAATGACTCGATCACAGTTTAACTATTTGCCTAACTTTCGACATGGAGCACTCCACTTTTGTGAACCCCGTGTATAAATTTCAAAAGTTATTTCCATACTATTTGGTATATTTTTTAACATTTTCTTTTATTTTAATAGAACACGACATTTTCTTTTAACTTAGCAAAAAGAACAACCTGTACAGCTAAAGCTACATTTTAATAATCTCATTCTACATTCGAATATAAAATTTAAACGTTACAAATTTCATAACTTTCAAATTTTTATTCGAAGATTCAATACATGATAACGAAGTTGAACGTGCTACGGCAGCCATATAACGTCATAACCTCGAATGCTAAATTTAAAACGGCAATATAATCGTATAAACTTAAAGCTTGGCTTTGTAAGCAAATAATTAAAAAAGCGATATAATTTAGAATAGTCGTTTTAATCGTCGGATCGCGTGACACACCTACGGCTACGGCGCGCGCGGCGCTCTTTAGCTCCTTGATAAGAAAGCATGCGAGTGGTTAGCGTCGTAGAAGTGCTATTTTATGTTTTTAATCTACATTTAGAGGCGTAAGACTGTTCCTTTTGGTCGCGATAATGAGACCTTCACTTCTTTGTGAATACCTGAGTCGAAACACTTGTCCTATTTTCTAAAGATTTTACTCGTTTTTTTACTCCTTAGCACTATTTATGCTTGAAAATTATGAAACTTTTCAGATAAATTCCAAGAAAATTTAATTGTATAGAGTTTTAATGTTATAAATATTAACTTGGTTATATGTCTGATAAATTTCGAACTTAAAACTCTTATAGCAAAGTTCAGTAATCAGAACTTGTTTAAATAGTTAATTATTAAAAATCATGATTTGGTAGAGATTAATCTGTAAAAGCTTCTTAATTAATATTATGAGATTAAATTCAGAGGAAAGTTAGTCAATTATTCAATTCTATCAAAATAACAAGTTCATTAATAAAGTTCAGTTGAACTTCTTTGTTGCTCTTAAAACCTATGTAATGTTTATACAAAGGCTTGTAAGAAATAATTCATCTATACATTTGTCTGTTTATCTGTCCGTTTGTGCTCAGATCTCAGAAACGGCTAATATTACAGATAATATTACAGTCAACCTCTTTTAAAATTTTGTGATTGTTTCATTTCTATCAATTTATAAACAAAAAGTAATTATAATAAAAAGTACTTCGTTGAACAAAATTGCTAAGAATTGGCTATAAATATCAAATATAGACATAGGTCCCATTTTTTATTCAAAACAATTACAAATCGATATGAAAATTACAATAATGTAGACCAATTCCAATTTGGGGTTCTCTAGTGATAAATACATTTATAAATTATCCCGTCACTTAACACGCAATGTCTCGGAAGGCGGAAAGCGTGAAACGGAGTGTATTAACACTAAGGCCTAAAAGAACATGGGATATCATAGATTTTGAAGACATGGAACATCTGATATAAAATATACTTCCTTAGTAAAAGTTGTTCAAATCGATGAACCCTTACCGATGACATATAAGATCTGGAACATCTAATGTGGAACTTTAAGACATAAGACGAACTATAAATTTTATAGAAATATTCATTAAGTTGGTTAATATGTCGACAAAAGGAACTAAAAAATCATTAGGCAGAATTATTTTCCATCTGTATGTCTGTTCATTTGTCAGGAAATCACTCAAAAACTATCGAACAGTGCCGACCAACGTAATTAATGGTCTTTACCAACGATACAGTCAAATTACTTTCATAACTAATATCTACTGAAAAGAAAAGAATGAATCTTGGCATGTTAATACCTTATAGTCTTTATATAATATAGAAGATAGTTTTCATGATGATGTGCAAGACAAAAAAATAAACGTCTCATGACCCATAATAGTCCAAGTAAATTGGAAGAAATAAGAAAATACAGCCATAGCAAAAGTTCGTGTATATTAAATTTACAAACAATTACTAAAAATTTAGGTCATCGTGGCACAGTGGTACAGCGTTCCACTATAAATAGGCTTAGACTTCATAAAATATAAATTATTTTATTTTCCCACTAATATCAAATTTAGGTATTAAGCGGAGGATATAGATTCTTGTTGCTTACCTTTAAGTTTCAATGACAGCATGTGTTAAATTGAAGTAAATATGGTGAAAGTCATGGTAAAAGTCATAAAGTCGACGAAATGCTGGGTAAAAGTAGAATTAATAGAGTGCTAAGTCAAAATATTATGAAACATTAGTTATCAATAATAATCAATTAGATTCCTTTTATTTTATATATTCTTTAAATATTATCATATTTTAACCAATAACTTTTATTAAAAAAATTATAAACAAACAGATTATGCTGCATTGCTTTTCAATGTATAAAAAGTTTTTTATGTGACTGGGCTTATCTGCTCCAGTGCACTACTATGTGTGATGGAAGTGTCTGAAATTTTTCATTGTAGTATCAGAAAAAGCCTGCCATTTTTCAACTCAAACTCGACAATATCAAAGTTGACTTAAGTTAGATAACGTCAGTATCATTAAGAACAGACAAAACAATATTAGGAACATGTACATGAAGTGACGTTCTATTTCTATCATTAATGTCCAAAGCGGACAGAATTCGGACGACTTAGACAGCTGCCTGTCTAACATAATGCATTCGGCGCTTAGGAAACTGTTGTGATTGTCGCTTAAAAATATCGTTATGATTGCAAATAATTGTGGCTACTTTAGGCGAAAAATGGCTGACTTTTGGTATATGTAGTGTGAACTACTTTAAGAATTACTTTCGAAAAAAAAATTTAGGAATAAATTTTTTGTAATGGCAAACATATCTGTCGGTGATATATAAATTCTAATCTACATTATTTGTTATTGATGTATTTCATGTTTCATTGATTTGGATTATAGCTGAATTAAATATTTAATAATAACATTTCACCATATACATAAGTTTATATATGTTTTCTAAATATATATTCATGTCACAGCTTTGATATATTTATAAAAATCCCGGTTTGAAACGCGCCATCACTTTGCTAGTTGATTGATGCATGCGATGTGCGGGCTGGGCCATAATACGTTAGTGTTGCGTCACACGGCCACGGCCGGGATTGGATGCGGAATTGGTATGTGTGATGTGGGATTATAGGGATACGACCATCACTCTCAATTGTGAACATTAAGCGTGAAAACCAATATACTACTATGTATGGTTCTTCGACGAGTCGATGGGTAAATTAGTATTATTGCTTATATGTACATAATATGTATGTATATGTACGTGTATGTATAATAAATGTTTGTTTGTCTGTGTGAACGTAGTGATAGAGTCTATTTATTTATTAGTTGGGGCAGTAAAATATTTTTTATAGTTAACGTATACATATGATTTTTGATATAAAAAAAACATATGTCACATTTGAATGGAATATCAAATATGGTATAATATTATTTTTATTTTTATAGGTTTAATATGAACGGAAAAAATTAACCGAAATTTGGATACAAAATGAAATACAGAGCAAAATTTTTGTTTCGACATTATTAACAGCTGCAGGAGCGATGACAGGCTTGATGAAAATTTAATCTTTAATACATGGCTGCAGATAGCTGTGATGGATTATAATAGGGTATCAGTACTGAGTCGTGACAATTACTCGGAGTCTCAAGTGTGCTCCGTCATGTCGGTATCCAATCAACGCGGATCAGAGATATGCAAACTTAACCTTGTTATGCATTCTCACTGTGGAGTAATGAAAGAATGAGCGGCCTAAGGTGGAATAGTGTGAATTAATGTACTATTAGTTTGGTAACGTTTGTCTTTGGCTCTTTTCTATATAAAAAAGGTTTATAGAGACATTTGTTTGGAAACGTATTTGAACGCGACTTGCGCCATTAGTCCAACGCGCTCTGACCACTGCGCTATACGTTTTCATCAAGTAATTTCTAAAATCGACAGACAGTGGAAAACGATTTTTTTGGACTTTGCTTTTGGTAAAAAAATACATGGAGAGGAACAAAGTATAAGAGAAACTGGATGATGGCAAACCTATAACTACATACGTTTCTTTGAAATGTTACTTGGAGATGTATAAAAATGTATATTTTCGATATACTAGTTAATTCAGCTTATTTTTTAAGATGTACATGTACCGTCATCCAACATTAACTGTGTGTGTTTTAATCGGCTTGAATCGGAGAATTATACGATATATAACGATGATTTATTTATTTAGCTTCACGCTCACATTCTTAATTTGAGTATTTCGAATGGCATCTTTCCGGATCTGCTGAAGAAAGCACTAGTGCATCCAATATATAAATCAGGGGAAAGAGATTGTTTCAACAATTACCGTCCCATTTCCGTACTGCCAGCCACGTCCAAAATTTTTGAAAAAATTATGAACAACCGTCCGAAAAACTTTTTAGAGAAAAATAATATCCTCTCCTCCAGACAATTCGGCTTTCGGAATGGAAAGTCTACGAACGATGCAGTCCATGACTACTCACCATATCGTTACTGCCTTAAATAAGGGAGATAAATGTATCACAATATTTTTGGATCTAGCAAAGGCATTCGATACGGTCTCTATCCCCAAACTGTGTTCTAAATTGAAGAACATTGGTGTCAGAAATGGAGAATTAAAACTTTTCCAAAACTTCCTTACGAATCAAACCCAACGTGTTAAAATTGGAGAATTTTCTAGTGACGATTTGCCACTGGAACACGGAGTGCCGCAAGGCAGTATCCTTGGACCAACTCTATTTATAACCGACATCAACGAATTATGCAATATAAATATGGAAAACGGTAGAATTGTATAATTGTAGCTTTTGCTGACGACACTGCATTAGTGTTTACTGGAAACACCTGGCATCATGCGTTCCAGGCTGCCTAGGCAGGCTTTACAAAGGTAACAAACTGGTTAATTGACAATGGACTTTCATTAAATGTTGATAAAACCAAGTATGTAACTTTCAGTATAAGAAAACCTCCAAAATTTGATTCTTCAAAACTTTCTATCATTGCCCATAATCATCTCCAATATCAGGATAGCTGTGGGTGCCCTACTATATACAGAGTGTCTAGCATAAGGTATCTGGGTATTATTTTGGATGAAAACCTCACTTTTGTTCCTCACATAGATATATTGTCAAGTAGAATTCGTAAACTCATATATATTTTTAAACAATTAAGAAACGTGGCAGAGCGTCAAGTTCTTATAACGACCTATTTTGCCTTGTGCCAGTCATTGATTAGCTATTGCATATCGTCCTGGGATGGTGCTCACAGAAGCAATTTGCTGAAGCTCGAGCGGGCGAAGAGAGCGGTATTACAGGTAGCAACAGGAAAAGAGTATCATTTCCCAACGAAAGAACTCTATGAATATTGCGAAGTTCTTACCGTCCGTCAACTATTTTTTCTGCAGATAATTTTGAGGCAGCACTCTGAGAACTCCAAAGAAAGTTTCCCGTCTTCTGCAAAAATCCGTTCGATATGGAAATACCGAGTGCAGAGTACTAATGTATGCAAGAGCTTTTTTAGCCACCGATTTTACTACTTTCTTGGTAGCTTCTTGTTTAATCGGTTAAATAATATACTTGATATACAACCAAAAAAAAAATATAAGTGCAAAAGTATTGTTACTGATTAGTTATTAAAACTGTCATATGACGAAACTGAGAATATGATTAAGATCATCAAATGAAGTTTTGAAGTTCCATTACATAAATATCTAAGATTTAATTTCACACATACATACATACATCCACATTTCACATACACATACACACACACACACGCATACACACACATTTCACAGGAACGCACACAATAACTACTTATTGTTAAATTGCCAAATTAGGTCTAAACTAAATAACATTGTTAAATTTTAAATTTACTTAATACATATATGTCTTGTTTTCTAATTATATTATTAGCCTTACATATAAATAACTATAATGTTTGTCCAATCACTTTACTGTGACACTGGAAGACAGCTTGTGGCAGTGGTGCTTATGGCACAGGGTAATCCTAATTTAAGCACCGGCAGTAATATTTTAGTGACTGTATAGCTCATGTATTTAAATGAATAATAGTTTTGTAATCGCATGGCTTATGAATTTAGCTTCACGCTGTATCCCGCACATAGCATGGTAGGCAGAGGGAGCCGTAGGTTGAAGGAACCTAGTGTTAAGACGCTCTGTTCCCCACTTTCCACCATTCAAGGCATTGAATGTTGAGTGACGGAACTCAACGCGGTGCTCGGCCTTTGCTTTGCTTATAACCTTAATCATTCTGATTAATCCAGAAAAAAATGCCTGTATTTATAAATGTATAGCTGTATATCGTATCGTAATTGTATATTGAAATGTAATTAATTTGTAAAGTAACTTTATTACTCTTTTTCCGCAAAACATTATTTTCTGTAAGGACTAATTGGTAGTCCCAAGTAATTTATTTGACGAATTTCGATTAGTATTAGGAGGTCTTTTGACGGTCTTAATGATATACTCGATACTGTAGATTGGATAGAGAAAATGTGAAGGGCGGAAAATCATTAGTAATTAATGGAAAGGGCATTATTTCGTACAAAAAATATGGGACGACGTAACATAAAACCATCGGTAAATATGAAAGGAAACATGAACAACTATCTTCGTGAAAAACGCGAATGTCTCATTAATTAACGTGATATTATTTCATTCGTTGTAATAACATGGCGAGTGGGAAAATTTGACATAGTTTTTATCATATATAAAATCAATTTTATAGATATTTAGTAATTTTAAACGTTTATCTATTTATACTAATAAATAAAATTGGATTATCTGGATTATCTGGAGTTTGTAATGTTAAAATAACATACGGTATATATACCCAGTTATTTATAATTTTTGTCTGTCTGTCTGTTCGTTCCAGCTAGTCTATAAAACGGCTGGACCAATTTTAACGGGACTTTCATACACAGGTAGCTGATGTAATAAGGAGTAACTAAGGCTACTTTTATTTTATAAATAGAATCTAGTAAATACGAGTATATTGAACATTTGCAATGTGATTTGCTATAGCATATCAAAACGAACGCAAAGTTTATCAAATAAAGTAGTTATATATTAAAGTTACCAGCAAATTATGTTTAAATTAGTCTTCCGTTACTTTTTAAAATTATTAAAAAAGGAACATTCATTTGTTTATCCTTTCAGCATCAGTTAAGTTGTCATAGTGAAAATACTGTTTGATGTATCTTAAAATAGTTAAGCCACTGAAGCAATAACCGGAGCTTTAAATCTAAGACAAAAAAATGTTGAGAAAAAATGTTTTAATTTTCGCGTATTCCTCTTCTGCATTTCATATTGGGCAAAGATCATCAGTTAAATCATATGTGGCAGAGAACAATTCTACTCGAGACAGTATATTTACAATAAACTTTAAGCCTGAAATATAAATTCAAAAAAGAAAACCCTATTCAGATATTATTTAACCAGTTAGATATTTTGTTCGCTACAAGTAACGGCAATAGCCCAGTAAAAGTTACATAGAAGTGGCTGACTAGTGAGGTCAATTTATAAATGAGTGTCGAACATCAGTCACCGAGAGCGGTCTCACTCGACGCACGACTGCGTGATATATTGGCTCACTTTTACCTCCTTGACGTTCTTTTAAACCGCTATTTCTTATAACGGGTTAAAATAATTTTCCGGAATTACTATAATTTAAATTTTTACTGTTCTGTAGCACTAAGTAATGAATTATATTTTTAGAGCTTTCAAAAAGTGCTCCCACAATTTCTTCGATGATTGCCTTTAAATGGTTTTCACTTAAACTTCACCAATCCAATCACAAGTTTGATAACTTCATTTTATAAAGGTCAAAATGTGTTAATGAATTTGGTATATTTGGTATCCACGTTTAAAAATTTTACTATAAAATTATTATTTTCTTAACTTAATTGTATTTTTTGTCGTAAACAGTAAAAGTAGAGGTAAATCAGCATAAAACCGATTCTTAATTTGTGAAATGGAAACATTTTTTTAAAATCTAAGCTCATAAAAAAATTTATGGTCTGAGATTAAATATATCAAGATTTTAATCCTGTTAACTCTACAGAAAGCTTAACTTAGTTTTTTATCCTGCATATTGAAGAGGCAGGCAGAGAGAATCTAGTCTCAAGAATGCGTTCTTCGCCAAATCTAATCTTGCCAAAGAGTGAATTACTCTCTTTTGGAAGATTAGGGTGTTGTTCCCTCTTGTGGAGATCAAACCCACAAGCAAGGTTTTTACAATCATACGCTGCGCTGCGTTGCTCTAAAATTTGTTATATATTGTTAAATGGAGTTTATATTTAACAGTAGTATTAACTATATCTGTGGACATGTTATGGCAGCACTATACATTATGTTATTACTAAATCGTATAGAGTGAACTGTCACCTTATGTTATACTTACCGATGGTAAAAAATATTTCTATTAACTAGTTATGTAATAGGAATTGACTAATAATGGTAGCACTGTGCATAATTTTATTTAAATTACCAAATCGAGAAGAAGATATTTTAACATTGTATAGACTGTATAGTTTCCTTAATTATTGGAAATGGATGTTAAAAAGTGTAGTTTACTTTGCATCTAAATAGCATAAAATAACAATATGCATACTATATATATATATATATATATATATATATATATATATATATATATATATATATATATATATATATATATATATATATATATATATATATATATATATATATATATATATATATATATATATATATATATATATATATATATATACCGCTTTACATTATTATATTATTACATATTTAAATAGGTCGTAGTTCCTAAGATGTGCAGTTATATAATTGTTTTCTTGCTGTAAGTTCTTGTTAAATTTCATATTCCTAGATCAATGGGGAGTATTTCATAAAATGAAGCATAAACGCTTTATATCTTTAGCTAGATAACGTTGACTTGGAAATTTTATTTTTTTATGCTAAAAGTAAAACGTTTGAGAAAAGGAAAATATTATGACGTGATAAAATATGTTTGTTCACATTTTTTAAGTTTAAGGAAGGTAGATTCACATATTTATGTACATTTATATCGGGGTATAAAATAAAAATTACTACTGTTATTTAAAAAATATTTAAGATTACTATTATTTTTCATAAAATAAGAATATTATAATATAATAAAAATAATCTTGAATTTCTTAACACGTGCGGTTTGTAAAATAAACGAATAGCAAACATTTACTGTTAGCTTACAAGCTTTCTTTTATGACATACTCAAAAGTTCCACAAAGGCCAACCAACTGTTACCTTTACAGCCGACATAAGTACGGTGACCTGTCGTAACTTGAGCCCGAAGTGTACTTGCTTTGAGAGGCGAGTTCATTAATAATAGGTATTTTTGTCGTTGTCCATTAGAGCACGCCGCCATTAACGGAAGATTAATGACGCGGATAGTAAGCGCCCAACAGCACTCGATACATTTATACTTTATAGTATCAAACCAGAAATATGATAACGTAGGTTTAAGATTTATAAGATTTACCTTTTGTATATATTCTTTGAATAATGTAAAAAAATAATTAAGACGAATGCTAGACATTCATCACCATCTTGGCACAAAATGACCATATAATTCAATTTATATCGCGTTTTGAATTTGTGTTTTTTTTCCAGTTAATGCAAACATACATTATCAACACTCATAAACACTCATTTTCCTAGTGTAGTATTATAATATTTAAAATAACAAAAACAACAATGTATATAAGAAAGTTATAATAATAGGGAAATTTAACAATATTTCAATTATTTTATTAGATTCTTAAATCTAAACGTTTAAAAGCACTTCTCGGTTAATTTCACATTATAATTTACAATCTGTACAAGAATTTTCTTGCAACAGTCAATATCCACGGTCATCTCAACAACGTCGTCAAAGAGATTAAACTTGGTTCACCTTTCAATACTTCCTTTATGTACATAAGGACTTTACTTAAAATAGAAACTTTGCTGATCATATTACGGAAAGCCTTGTCAAGAGGGAAAAGTTCTACACAAATCTTAGCAATGCAGTGGCTTAATATTGTTTAAAATATCTTTATTTTAAATGAAAGTTACTATATAATATGAGAATAATATGTAAATACTACCACATTGAAAATAAGTAATTAAAGGGGAGCTAATAAATTTCATTTTATTATCACAGCAAATTGGTTGCACTTTCTTGGAAATGGAAACGTAAACTTAACCTGGTACGAACGTAACATAAATACAAACATTTTTTTTATTACTAAGCGCTACATATTGCGTTCAGATAATCTATGATATATATCAATGATATCACTGTGTAGAGAGTTGGCATAGAGATTTGTTCCTTGGTTCCGTTGTAAACAATATAAATGCCAGAGAAGTATATTTTTTTATATTCCAGAATTATATCATAATTATAGACAACATAACAGTACTTTATTATTGAACTAGTAGATGCCCGCAGCTTCGTCAGCGTGGACATAATAATCCTTGCGACCAATTTGCATTCACCGATTTATTGTAATCGAAAATTGAGTCACAACTGTTTCTATCTTGACATTGAATTATTTTTATTGTTTTATCATCATATATTTTCTATTCTTATATTTCGGCGTTGATACCAAGAACGCTAATATATTTTTGCTAAATGGCAATTTCCATACATATTATTATGTCCAAATATTGTCCATATATAAGCCCTGTCCCACGGCGCAACAATGCTGTTAGTCTTAAATATTATTGATTTATATTTCTTCAATATGTGTTATCACCATAAATTACTTGCTAATGCAAGAATTAGAATATTTAATTATTTCATATATTGTAGCTGGATTTTCGTGTGATTTTATCTAAAAGTCCTTTTTCTTATTTTATATAATTTGATTATTTTTTATCGATCCTTCATTTTTATACATCAAAATGTCATTAAAAATGTCCATGACGTTGAAATTTTTTTATGAAGGTGTTAGGTGCATTATGGTTCTTCGTGAGATGTTCCAGATCTTGAATGTTCATATGCCAACGAATAATGCTCATTATACCAAACAACTTTTTACTAAAGAGCCTTATATAGAGTTTCCTTTTTCTTGTAGTTTAGCTGATCTATTGTGGTTCTATGTCAGGTCTAGATCCTTGATTTTTATATATCAATAGAAAGTGCTTATTATGTTCAATTATTTTTATTATTGCTTAGCTGGACTACTATCTTTTCACATCCGGTGAGCCAGTCTTCAAAATCAATTATAGATCCTATTGTAGATCCTGCCCAAACCTAACAGATTTAAAAAAAAAGGTTAATTTATATCAGTCTAGTGGATTTAAAGATATGTGCACAAATAAATAAACAGACAGCTAAACATTTTGAAATCATAAATTCATATTCTATTAGCATTTTAAATCCCTATATAATATTTTTGTAACAATATTTGTTGTACAGATACAATACTTTTACTGTTTTATTATAGTACTTGCGACCCGATCGCGGCTTCGTCGCTTAAGTACACTGAATTGCGTTCTTTTCAAAATATATACTCGGTTTACTTTAATATATTATAAACAAATTCAAATTACGCAATCTATTATTGAAGATCATATATTATCCGTATATATATATATATATATATATATATATATATATATATATATATATATATATATATATATATATATATATGTATATATATATATATATATATATATATATATATATATATATATATATATATATATATATATATATATATATATATATATATATATATATATATATATATATATATATATATATATATATATATATATATATATATATATATATATATATATATATATATATATATATATATATATATATATATATATATATATATATATATATATATATATATATATATATATATATATGTATATATATATATATATATATATATATATATATATATATATAGGTGCACATATATTCTTTATTTATAATATGCAAGATTTCGGTTAATAGACTATTTTCTAATTACACAAATCAAAACGTAAATTAAACGCCATATCCACTTCTCCAATGCTAACATCGTAATCAGTTGTAAAAACCAAATATGAATTTCGACGCAGGTTGATGAAGAACGCATGGCTTAGTGGTTAAAGCGCTTAGACGGTTTCCATGACGCGCGGATACAAATCCCACTGCTATATTTTTTTATGTCTTTTAAAAGTATTGTTCCAGCATCGTTTACCTTTTATGCACATTGCCATTTAAATATACACTCTGAGTCTGAGTGACTTTATATTTTTTAACGTTGACAATACTTAAATTTATATTTATTTTACATTAACAAACTATTATTTACATGTTTAATTGAAATAATGGTCAGATAAGTAATTAATTTAAAAAAAATTGATTTTAATGAATAATTTAGCTTCACTGGCAAATAATCGAAATCATAAGTTTATTTTTTATTTTTCCTACGGAAACTAAAATTACCATACCAAAATATATTCATTTCTATCCAGTAGTTGTTGCGTTATTCACGCATAATTAATAAAAACACAAAAATATTCGCCTAGTCACTTTTTTAGCTTCTATTTAATGGTATATTGACTGACCCAATTAATATTTATTAACTTTTATATGATTTATAGACATGGTTTTGTATTATTTTATAGAACACAACAGTTTGAATTAAAGCGACAACTGTTACTCATATCACGATTTCAAAACTTAAATGTGTCGGTTTCAGTGATGGATTATTCATAAATAGCCTAAATAATTCAATATTTAATATGTATAAGAATTCATTAGGTTTTGTATATGGATATAATAACTTAACTTAATTTTTTTGTAATTTCTAAAATGCAAATATATCAATGTATACTGAGGGTTAACATTTTATGATTGTAGTCAACGGGAGCAACATATTATACAAATTTACAAACTTAAATTTGCTGTTATCCTCACTTATTTTGTATGAAAGGAACGGCAAATATAAGTTTGGAGGACGAGAATACGGAGGAGTATGAAATTTGGACGGAGTGTGAGGTTTGGTATGAACACTTATAGTTTATGTGTAGGAGAAGCGCAATAGGCTAATATTTTTAAATAATAATGTGTATAACGAACATTAAATTAATAAACAAAACTTTACACACACTATCATATACTTAATAATATACTCGTAACTTTTATGTAAAGTTGGTACAACGCGTATTTCACGCGTCAACGGGTTAATATTAATCTGTAATAAATTTGGAACAGTTGAAACATGTCACAAATTAAATATGCATTTCTCAACTATCTAAACTTAAATTATAAAGAGGAAACATTTGTATTTTAATATGTATGTTTGTAATGTTTTCACACAATAACTCCTGGACCGGAAGCTATTGATGATAAAACAGAAAAATGTTATATAATATTACAGAACGTATCAATATCTACAATATTCACCCTGCTAAATACATCACTGTGTAGTTCAAACGGGGGAAGCCGCAGGTGGGTCGCTGGTATATTATATAATCGGTCCTTTTATCGTAGTGTCAGTCACATAGCTGACATGTCAGCAACTATTGATAGTACTGATCTTACACGTTTCTATAAAAAAAAAAGCCAATTCGAAAAATCCAATTTTGCCATTATAGATATTTAAAATTACGAGATATTTTAAGTAAAAATTATGCTAGCATAAATAAGTAATAATAAGGCTTTATTAATTTGTTTTTCTGAAACTGAGGTAAATTTGTTATTAATATTTAACTGAGTCGGAGACGGCAAGTAGTCAAATTATAACAATATGTTGAATTATATTTATATAAGTAGACACTAATAGAATCATTATAAGCAAAATATAAAAGAAGCTATGTATATATATATATATATATATATATATATATATATATATATATATATATATATATATATATATATATATATATATATATATATATATATATATATATATATATATATATATATTTTTTTTTTTTTTTTTCATTTTTAGCAATTTGTTACATCCGTAGTAATTTATAACACGTAATTTTATTAAAATTCAAAGATACTCTACAATTGGAAAAAAAGTTACATGACATGGTTAATTAAGGCTTAATTCAGTGTCAAATTTCACCCTTTTAAATGTTAAATTGCAAGTCTTCGTAGAATTGCAAGGCGCAATGAACGCAAAATTGCCTTTGAAATGCACACAAATCTTTTTTTATCTTTTTAGTCTTCTGATATAAATACTGTATAATTTCCTTACTGGTAGCCTCTCAGATAGCGGTTGAGGCTAACAAAGAGGCAAAACTTTTCAAATTGTAGTCAACGTGTTGGAAGTACTTAATCCCGTGCTAATGATAAAAAGAAACCTCCTCGCCTTAGTTTGACATCTAGACGAGTATATAACACATTTATTTTCAATCTTTTCAACCCCTCCCTTCCAATTATAGTTATAATAAACTATCATTGTTGGTTTTGGGGATGAGGTGGCATTATGAACTCAATATTCACATATTTAAGTTGTTATATATTTTCGAGTGGTCTATATTATTAAAATGGAGTCTTCAAATTATAGATAGATTTTAACTATATGGGCAGTTATCTCCTTACGCCTGTGGACCAATAGCAGTTCGTAACACCAAAAAGCTGTATGTACTATAGTGACAGTTTTTTGGAGATATTGAGCAAATTGTCGACAGATTGTTCGGTTAATAGTGTCTAACAGACACCATCTCAGTTGCAGAAAGCAAAAAAAATGTGTATTTTTAATATATACCTATATATATTGAGTAGTTTTCATAATATAAAACTATAATCATAAATTTGAAGGTTCCACATTCGTAGTTTGCAACTTTAACCGGCTACTTCCTTTGGGAATACGTTACTTTCTACACCATTAACACGTAAGTGGTACAATACATATATAATATTATGCCGTTACTTAGTTTTAAACACTTTCGGTAAGGTTGAAGTATTTATAACTACTAGACAGAAAGTGTACAACGGAGTGTCTTGTCACTATGTTACTTCTGTGTGGCCTGATAAAAGTTCCCCGTTCCACGTTTCTTAGGACGAGAAGTAAAATGAAATTATTTTCCCACAAATCTTTTACTAGGAATTATTATTAAACGAACTTGAACAAATATTATAATTAATTTTCTTAATAAAATGAAAACTGCGCTAAAGGCTTCGCATCTCTATTTCTAGAAAACTGATTAGTTTGAAGCACTACGTCAATGGTAGGACTACACCAACGATTAATAAGACGATCGTCAAGTTTCTAATTGACTAGAAATACAATGCCACGTTAAAGCTTTTAACTGTAGTAGTAATTATGCGGTGGGTCCCCCAGTGAGTCTTTTGTTATTCCGCTATAAATATCATATCCCCTATTCTTAAATATTGACGTAATTATATTTTATATAGTAGTCTTATTTTTTTTAAATAGTTATATTCTGCCTTATTTTTATAATACATCTATTTATGGAGGCTTGGTAATGGTAGATTATTTTTAAATTCCTCAGAAATAAATAGTCATGTAGTTCATGTGCAGTAGTTCTATACAAACATATAATATATGTAATATGTGTAATGTAACATAGCCCAGAACAATTTTTTTTTTTAATTTTTGTAGTTTTCATGGTAAGCCTTACCTAATACCTTCGTTTTTGTTTTATTTTTTTGCTTTTAAATCAGTTTGTAAATAAAAATGTTATATCAATGTAAAATATTTTGTACAGAATATTTGCTTTATCCTCGTTTACTCATGTGCTCAGTAAAATGACATCAAGCTTGAGAGAAGACTCTGGATCTGAATTTCTGAATCAAATACCAACATTAGTGTAATAATATGTCTTAAGGTATTAAAATGTTCGTATCACTATCACTAGAAGTGCGCTACAAATAGACTAAGAAGTTCAATTTATAAAACAAATGTTACTATAGATAGTTCTACCGAGCAAAGCCGCGTTCACATCGCTAGTAGCATAAATTTGTGTAATCTAAATATACATATAAAGTGCGATGTTTAGTTAACATACAATACAAAAATGAGCTAACTCAGTAATATAATCGCTTTGTCACAAAAAAAATATTTAAAAGTGAAACAATATATTACGAGTCCAACAAATATAAAAAGGAAACAAACAATTATACGTAAGAATATTGTTACTAGCGTCGGTAGAGAAAACGAAAAGCCGAATTCTTCCATTGTCTTAACCAGTGCGAGCTTCTCCACACATAACCTCCGGGGCTCTTGTGATTTTTATGTGACGTTTTTCCAGTGTAGTGTTGTTTTAAAAGTCAACGGTAGCGAAAGAAATAATAATATCATTTACTTTAGTTATTAATTAATACATATACGGAAGATAAAAATATTTCAAATTTTATACCAATATTTTTAACACTAATATCTGTAGAAGAGCAAGTTAGGTTAGGTTTCGATTCGTGATTCAGATTCGTGTCCTCCGACAGTCGTCTGGCGTAGTATCTATGACCAGGATTTCTGAAATAAGGCAGAAAGAGCGGAGAATTGCCTATGCAACATGGTGTACCCGACTTCGTGAAGAGAGGTATGCTCGTAAACGCGTAGTTGAGGCTATTATGCCATCATTTGAAGCCTGGATGAGGAGGAAGAGACGGGTTACTTACCGGCTCACACAAATAATCACTGGTCATGGTTGTTTCGGTGAGTACTTATTTAAAATTGGACGAGAATCAACTCCAAAGTGTCATCACTGTGGAGCCGATCGAGATACGGCTCAACACACTTTCCAAGTGTGTTCTACATGGGACGAATATCGACGTTTCTTGATTTTAAAATTGGGTCAGGACCTCTCTCTGCCAACAGTTATTTTTAAAATGTTGCGTAGAGAGGAAATATGGAGAGCTGTAGTATTCTTCTGCGAAACAGTAATGTTGCAAAAGGAGGCTGCGGAGCGGGGTCGGCAGAGAGTAGATCCTGCTCGTCAAAGTTAGCGTCGTTATGGGAGCGTCATCATCCCATAATTTCTACCGACCGTCACAACACTGGGTCGTAAATAATAATTAATTTGGTGTGTGCTGGATGGGGTCACTCAGTGTATCATCTTAGTGCTGAGTAGTTTCAGCTCCAAGTAGATTGGCTTTTAATTTGCTGTGAGCATTAAAATACATGGGGAGGGCAGCGGATGCGGTTCATCCGAATTCCCGTTGCCTTTCTGTCGTATTGAAGACTGAAAACCGGAGGGGTTTTAGTGGGTAAAAATCCCACATAACCTGGTTTGATACCCCCAGGACCAGGTATCTTTTGAAGATTTCCCCTACGAAATAAAAAAAAAAAAAGGTTAGCTACTTATATTAAGACGATTAATAAAAATCACTTAACTTGTACTTGTACTCTTAACGTCATTAACGTTCTAAAGTGTACCTCGAATTCGATGTAATAAAGTTGATATTTTAAATAGATTCGATATAAAATGCATAAACGAAAATATTAAATACAGCAATCTGAAAGTTCAACCAGAATATTCCCAGCGCTCCGTAAGTTTTTTCTATCGAAAACATTTTTGACGTAGTTTTACCGAGCTCTTAATAGGTAAACTTTTTATAACAGAAAATTGTAAAAAGCATTTTATCACAATATTTTATTTATCTAAACTTATTCTGTAGCTTAAAACTAACATTAAATATGAATTAGACCTATTCTTATGGGAAAACCTGTGTCAGAATAATATTTCAAATACCCAAAATTATTAAAAAATCAAAGTAGAAGCAGCGTTTTTGTAGTTTCATTTCAAAGCGAGAATGTACACATTAGGTAGCCATAAAACAGCCGCCGTTATAAGCAAATTGCAGATTAGAATGTCCAAAATACAGCCATATATAGCTTTAAACCTTTTATCGTGAACTAGCAGAGTGGGCGCGACATAAATACGACATTAGACCACATCGGTCCAAACACGACTTCACGCCCAAATAGGAATTTAGGAATAATTTACTGCTAAAACTGAGTGTGTAATAAAAGACAATATTTAATTACCCTTTATAAATGAATATCTATTAATATAATTCTCTTATATAAATATGTTTCGTAATCGTGACCACTTTAAGCAAGACGTTGTACTATTTATACAGAACCTTATATGATAATGAAATTTTATTAAAGTAATAAATAAATTTATTAATAATATTATACAGAATAAGTATTTTACCCTAAGTTATATACATACGTTGAAAGTTAGAGTAAACTCTTGACTCTACAAGTCAGTCCGTTTACCGCTTTCCTCCTAAATTCGAGATATTATAACATGTTGAACGGCGAAACAAATATTACAGTTTGTGTTATAATAAAATATTCTGCTGTACTTTATCTTACGATAAGATATTCTGCTGCATTCTATCTTTTGATAAGATTTTCATTGGCGGTGTGGGGATCGAACAGCCGTAACATCTACAGTTACGCGCAGTGCCAGTGCATCATGATGGCAGCGCTCGATAGATTTTTATAATTGATTAATACCATATATTCTTCAAATACATCCTACTATCGGTCAATTCTACTACCCATTACTTAAAAATATTATAATACGTACATAGAATTCATGAGTTGTGGTAGCATCACAATGTCTGCTATGAATGGTATAGGTTGTTTAACAGAGCATTGTTAATATTTTAGAGATTTGAGAGATTTTGAACGCCACCTATAATGCCATTACAAAATATATAACACCATATTATTATAGCTATGTAATTATTAAAAAAACACCTATAATATTTTAATTACGCTTACTGCACTATTATTGTCCTATATAAGTTTACCTGTCCCTATTTTCATTAAATGCTTGAAAAATATTGCAATATTGCTTTGTAATCTATATCTGTATATATAATAAAAGGATAGAAATGTCAATTTTGTACATAAAATATTTCAAAAAGAACATTGATTGGGTCGGTTATTATATCGATAATAGAAGCTAAAAATCCACTCAGCAGAATATTTATCTGTCTGTCTTTCTGTCTGTTAATTTGTCCTCTAATCAGGCAAAAACTACTGGACGTAAATGAATGAATTTTTATATAGTAATAGCTTATAGTCCCGACCCACATACATTTTAGCTTTAATCCCGGTATTCCATGATGTTTCCGGAAAATAAATGAAAAAGTAATAAATTTAAATTATTTAAATTACTGACGAGAAGTGAGCTAAATTTGGCATGCTAATAGTTCATAGCCTTACATAATATATACAGGATAGTTTTTATCCTGATGTGCAATGCAAACGTTGAACGAAAAATAAAAACAGAGACGGTAAAATTACGTCGATTACTTACAAGTAAAGGTGGTTTCATTCCATTCTCACTTAGTAATAGTGACAAATGGCAAAAGTTTTTTTTTAATTTAAACATATAAGCAATTTAAAATTATTTCCATAGTCTAGCTAGATGTCACAGTAATAATTGCAAATCATTTGATTTACAGCTATTATAGTAACATTTATCTATTAATAGGTACGTTCCATCTATTAATAGGTAACTTAAAATCATTTTCGAAAACCAATATTATGTGTTTAAAAATTTATAGTAATATTTTTCGTTGTTAATTGAAATACAATTTCTGCATTACGCTGGCGGGATTTTTTTATTTGTAATAATGTCGATATATCTTAATTACATCTACAGACCATAGATGAAATTGACGTAGTATGAAAGTATAGAAAAGTCAATGATCATAAAAGATTTTAAAAATGTATTGCTATCGTTATAGTTATTGAAATATAAGCTAAAAACTACGCAGTGGAGTTTGTTTATTTATTCTCGAATCACGTAAAAGCTATTGGCCACATAAAATATTCAATCTACTTATTTTAAATAAAAAATAAATAGTGTTGGTATTATTTGGATTATAAATTTCAAGTGTGGGAAGTGGATATTGTAATTTTTACGCTATGATAGTATTAATATGTACATGCAAGAAACATATAGGTACATTGATCGTGTTTTTTAATAAAGAGTCATTCAATATATATATATATATACACATATGTTTATGCTTATATTAGTTATTGCGAAGGAAACTGACATAAATAAATTCTTTTCTTAAAAAGAAAATTATTCATAACATTTATTGATAAATAAAATTTGGTGTTTTTTCAATAAAAAATAGTTTATATACTCAAAATTACTATGTAACAGCTTAGGGTCAAACAGCTTAGGGTCCTGTATTCAAACTTTATCATGAAATTATTAGATAAAAAAAGGAAAAAATGAATTTTCTTCTATTGATTTACTCTTCAGTACCTTATAAATAATTCTGTAAGTGACTTTCTTTTGTGAATATCTAATTAATATCATAGCCATAACCTTCCTAATGCTATAAAAATGCTTTGAATAATTAAAGCTTATCGGTTAATTTTTAAATATACGAGTATTTACTTAATGTTATTGATATGTTTTAATTTATTTGGAAATATTCTTGTTTCACACGGTTATTTTTGTTTCCAATGTGGGTACTTAGTCAGTTTTCATATATTTTTAATATATTTCAAGAAAAAAGTATTAAATTATCATACAACTTTTAATAAAACCCTAATCATGAACCAAAGACGGAAAATTAAATTCAAATTGGGTACTTTGGCCGATTGAGTTACATTTAGACAGACCAGCACTGGCCGGAGCTCGTTATCGAATGAAACACAATCGCCGGAGGCTCTATTCCATATTGAATAGCTTTATCAAGAGTAGATAGAAATAAAATTAAAGATTGTAACAAGAATCCTTTCGGAAACTGGCCGGGGACATTAATAGAGTTATTGCTTGCGGCAGTACCCTCGTAATAATGAAATAATATATATACATATATATATATATATATATATATATATATATATATATATATATATATATATATATATATATATATATATATATATATATTTTACGCTTTACTCCACATATAACAGGGCAAACAAAGAGAACAGGTTATCTTTGCTAGAAAGCAGATAACGTAATGTCTAGACTAGGATCTAGACACTACATTCTCTGCTTTCAACTGGAATTAAAAGCATATCCGGTTCGTAAGCATAAATCAACGCCACGTTTCTATCCATATCCGTATTCCATACTTTTTAAAGGGTAAATATTACATAAATAGATAATATGATATTCATGTGATTTATTTTCTGCTTTATAAGCAGATGGAATACAGTATTAAGAAATTTCGTTCCCCGCTTTCCACCTTTCCAGACATTGCGTTTTGAATACTCGGCGGACCTCAACTTGCACTTTGTTTTATTACAAGAGCGAGGTAAATGAAGAATAACTCACTATCCCCGAAATGGGAATTAAATCCACAACCGTCACAGTTATAGGCAGACGTTGTGCCCTTGAGCCAGCTTCACAAGAGATACTCATTTAAATCTCCTCTCGCATTTGTCTTCAACTGAAATTGAACCTACGATATTCAACTTCACTATAATTAATAGTAGGTATTAAAAGTTAAAAGATAGAACCAGCTGGAAACAACAGCTAATTAATCCTAATAGCAAAATGAAACTATAATCAATGACAGATATACGCGGTCAATACACCCGATACAGTGTGATTTAGACGATGAATGCGACTAGTGCTTATTGTTATTATACTTTAGAATAATTATATGTTAATTAAAATTCAAAGTAGAATGTAAAATCGTCAAGCGTCTAGAACCAATCGACCAGACGTCAATGCCTCAGTGCTCCATAATGCAAATTAACTATCTATTATATATATCTCAATTATAATGTACGTAGCATTTAGAATAATTGATTTCCATCTATCTATAAGTACTAGATTCAATAGAACTACGTGAGTATTATTATACTAAACCTAGCAGATTTGATCTATATAAATTTGACAATTGGATAACTGTAAAATTTAATTTAGAACGAGGTGATCCCACTAGGAACCAGCCAACCAATCAATCATTGACATGGCCCAAAGTATTAGCAAAGTTAAGACATAGCTATATACTTTGGGTATTAACAGTTGTGGTAGTTACCCACATATGTGGCAGAACTGATACCGCGCCTTGGTAAGCCCATTGTGGTAGGCCCTGCAACTACTTGGAGTAACGAAATACGTAAAGTGGCAGGCGGTAAGCTCTAGTGACGAAGAATAGCTGATGATTAAGATAATACAAATTTAAAAATTTGAAAGATTTGAAACGGTACGCAAATATCCGGGTGTATTTGGGTACTGTTCAAGCATCTTATCTAATTATTGCTTAAAAATCTACTAAACCACTAAAATTATTATGTCAATACGTCAATTTTATGTATATAACACTTTGTTTTTTAATATATAACATTGAAAAGATTCTCAACATCTTAATGATACACGTTTTATACACACACACATTTTATATATATTTTAATATCTACTATGTAAATAAAGAAGGAACGGTAAAAATATTATGTAGGTCCTTCGTAAATAAACTTAAGAATAGAAGAGAGAAAATACTTCTGCAGTACTCCTTAATATAATTATACCGGCTTTATTTTCACTCTAAAAATTGTCTGGAAGTAATAGCTATTTAGTCATAAAACTGTCTTTTGTACGGTGCTTTTATGTCCCCAATGATTATGTAATGTAATGTAGTGTATGTATAGGTTACTGTATACATATAAATAAAATAGGACTGTATGTTTGTAATTTCAAAAGAACTGAATGTTTTCGAGTGTACATTATGGTTATTTACGCGTAACTAAAACATAAGCAAAGAAATTTAAAAATATTGTTGGTCTGTCTGGGCTAATCTCCGGAACGACTGAACTGATTTTTATAAAACTTTCATTTGAAGAAAATTTAAACGGGAATAACAAAAAACAAACAAAATAAAAATATTACCGGGCACGATTAACTACCGCTCATAAAATGTTGCATATAAAATGATAATTTTGATTTATATACATAGTAAAAGAAAAAATAAATAAAAGTTGTATGAACAATACATGCATATTATATAATAGTAAATCGCTAGCAGTAATAATTAGCTTAAAATACTTAAAGAAAACATATAAAAATTTGAACTCAGCGGGATTTGAACCAGCGCCGCATGGAAACCGTCCAAGCGCTCTGACCACTAAGCCATGCGTTCTTCCCGCTGTGTCGAAATTATTATATGGTTTATACAACTTATTACGTTGTTAGCATCTCTGTAGGGAGATTTTTACAATATTTTATATGTTTTCCTTAAGTATTTTTTCTATCCTTAGTGTGGATTAACACTTTAAAAAAATCATTAAAATAATTAGCTCGTCATCGTAATTCACCTTTTATTGACGTTTGGGTAAATAGGAAGAGAGTAGATAATATGAAGAATTTTTATGTTTAGGACACGGAATGTAATTAATATTAGGGAGTTAATTTTAAATGTACTCCACATATAAATATTAACTTTAATTTTACAAACTAATTTATAGACGAACTGATGTTTCTTCTTGATTCTGAACTTGATGAGTTTAATATTTCATTTAAAACTCCCAAAACACAAATATAGTAAATTGAAAACGACTACTAACTATTATATTGAAAAAATAACACATGTATAATGAATCAGAAATGTATTCATCAATTTTGGAATATCTCGCAGCACAAATTATCGGGGCTGCGGTCGTGCTCAGTCAAATGCATTGTTCCAAAATGAAATTGCAATAGCTGTATATTAATCCAGATAATTCCTAAAAGTTATTTTATCTAACTGTGAATGTGGAAATTATGAGATTACCAGACTAGCCTGAATTAACGGACCAGATTTAATCAATGCTAAAAGCTGTATAGAAAGAGATTAGGCAGAATTAAACTAGTGACGAATTTTCTCCCATATTCTTTCTTTACTTGTCTTACAAGCTTTTGTTTTAAGTGTGCCATAAATAGAGATTTTCCATCTAATCACTTTGACATCAAATGGGTAAACTCTGGGTAACCACTTGTATTATCATAAATTATTTTCATTATCCCATGTTGCGGTGTTGAGTTTCGCCGCTCAATGTCTAATGTAGACTTACGACTTTATTCTTCCCATTAACATACTCAAATCATAAGAATGGGTTTGATTACATTTAAAATTGAAACATAAGTAATCACGTTTACCTCAAGAATATTACTCTTCATGAAGAATATTATTATTATTAATATTTATTTGAATATTATTTAATATATAAATTATTAGCTAAATTCATGTCTTCTTTAACATTAGATTATTAATAATTTCATTATTCAATGGTTACTTTTAATCAAGATTCAATTTCATTTTGATAGTCTTACGGGGAGGGAACATTTATTCAAATGAGAGCTTTTAAACTCAAAGATATAAACGAAGATGAAGATATCAACCCTAAAGAATGAATCAAACCGTGTAATAAAGAATTATTAAAAGTCTACAATAACGTATTATATATACTTTAATATATTTTTAAGATTATAAATTAATCTCTTTATTAAAAAATGGAAATGGAAAAAATACGTTTTATTTCAAAACATATTATGTGAGGAGAGCAAAGAGCAGTGGAGTTTGTTCACAGTAGTTTACCAAATGTTAACGTGATGAAAGCGGGGAACGGAATTCATGGCGCTCGTTGATTCTTTGGCTACAGGCATTAGGCATACAGGTAAAATTAAAAAAATAATTATATTATGTAACAACATCATGTATATCTTTATCATAAAGAATAGTTTAAGTGTGGACGATATTATTTTCTATATTAGGACAATGGTCACGACTTTGATCTCTATTAATTATTATATAAATTATCGATATCAGTGCATTTAGCAACATGACGTCACGTTAATTAAAAAAATATATATCTACATGACATGTTTACAATGTTAGACTTCTGTCAGTCGTGGCGCAGCGGTGGACTGTAATCACGACAGTTGTGGGTTCCATTTCCACTCGGGTAAATTAATTTATTTTCATTTCCTCGCTCTGGTGGCATTAAAGCAAAGTGTGGCGTTGAACACCGCCACTCAACACACAATGTCTCGTCTTAACACTAGGTTCCCTCAAGCCTACCATGCTATATGTAGGAAACATCGTGAAGCTATTTATTTATTTAATTAATAATTCCAACTTAGAATACTGCATTGATCTCACAGTTATTTTGAAATCACAAGCAGCTACTATAATTTTATTGATATGTATACATGTATAGATTTGTCTATACTATAAAAAAAATATGTCTGTACATTGAATATTTTTAAGAAAAAATTATGCAGAGAGATGTAAGAACAAATATAGAATGTGAATCTATGATTTTTAAGATTTTTGTCCATTTGTTTGTCTACGCACATATTTAAATCTATTGTATGATATATAAAAATGACTGATGATATATAAAAATCAAGGATCTAGAACACTGATGTAGAGACCACAATAGAACATCTAAACTATAAAAAACCACAATATGGCTCTTTAGTAAAAGTTATTGAACGTGATGAACATTTTTCGTTGAAATATGAAAATCAAAGTTCTGGAACATCTTATGAAGACCCAATATGTCCATCAGAACTATATAAAATAGCGCCTTAAAAATCAAACGTGAATGAAATCCACTGACCATTTTGATATATAATATCAATGATCTGGAACACCTGATGTAGAACCAAAATAATATAATAATAAAATAATAATAAGCTGAACAAAAAAATAAGAAAAAGTAAAGGATTTGTATTAATAATGATTGAGCGTGATGCATTTTCATTTGTTGTCACATAAAGATCTAACATATATGTAACACAATCTCATGAATATCAATAAATGAGATTAGCGGTCCCGGTCCGGTAGGATGGCAAGGATCATAAAGTCCACGCCAACGAAATTGCGGGCGTCCACTAGTAGATAATAATATCGTTAATTTTCACGATTTTTACACATTTATTATAAATCACTATTACCATTACTGTATAATTAAAAAAAGTTTGGTAAATATACCTTTATATACCTATGTATGTAATTTGTAAAATGAAACAAATGATAACTGTAGGTTATTCTCAGGAGATTGAGATATGCTATTGTGAATTTTTATTTGGTACTTTTAAAAAAGAAATAATTCCGTCATATATACATGTATACATTTTTGCGTAGATTTTACCGTTTACGCAAAACTCTGCCGTTTTTGCATTATAAACTTTTTAAAATAAATAGGTAATGGCTTTTTACAGGTAGCTGTCGCATGACCAGCCTTTCTAGTTTCATTTGAGGTTCTGGAGTTTCACATAAGGTGTTCTAGATCTGCAATTTTCAAGGTCTTAAGAAAATGCTCATCACGTTCTATAATTTGTTCTAAAGTGGTTCTTCCATATCTCTTAAAGTTTCGTTGGGCCATAGGGGTTACACTACCTTTAAGGTGCTATACTGATATCTCTTATAATTTACTAGATATCTCTTATAATTAATTATACATTAGATATTCTGATATTCAAAATAAATTATAGCCTAGGTATTACTGAGGACAAATAAAAAAAATAAATAAAAACATTTATTAAGAACAAACAGAAGTAATAAATACATCACCATAGAAAACGTTGACTACAGCTAAAGTTAAAAGAAAACTGCAGCGCAGCGCCAACGCCCACGTACGTACTTAAGACACAAATATTGATCCAAACGTAAAGTATAAAAATATTAAGATGTGAAAAATAATGATAGTTAAACATTAAATAATAATAATAATAATAATAATAATAATAATAATAATAATAATAACCCCCCACGGGAATTGACCTTGTTGTGGTGGTGGGGCTTACGGGGAGGAGATACAATATTTTTAGACCATTCATCAGGTCTGTAATCATAATTATATGCTACTACTATGCCAATAACATCTAGGCATACCCTCCCTAAACAAACAATTCCCAAACCCTTTAATTTTATGGAGTTACAATGGATAAAAAAGTATACAATTTGCGGCCGCTGCCCGGGGGTCGCCGGGGCGCATCTGGAGCCGATGCTGGATGCTCCAGAATGCGAACCATCGGCGGTATGGAGTTGAGCAGGCGGACTCCTACCGACAAGGATGTTACAGCCGAAATCATCAGTCATCCTGCATCATCACCAAATAGTCATTATTCATCCTCATATTCATCACCATCCGAATCACATCAGGCAATAGATGTTGTCCAGGGGGCAAAAGCCAAAAATATTGGACCCACTATCGCTAAAGTTTGTGCGAGAAAACAATGGACAATTGAAATGAATACGTTCATATGGCGCACTTACCTCATCGTAAGTAAATTAGAAACTATTTCACGAGGTTATTTAAATTCATCAATCTTTTATCCAAAAATACCCAGAAATGCAAGCTACGAAACAGAGAATTAGTGATCAGCGTAGAGCAATAATGAGCAATAAATTACTTTCCGAAGATATTTTATCTAACATAAGAAAAGAAGTTTCCATAATACTAAATTTTAGCACAAACTCAACCCAAACATCAGATTTTCAAACCCCAAATTTAAAACAGGCTGAAGGTAGGATGAGTTGGCCAAATAATATTAATGAAGCTATAATACGTATTTACTTTCAAATAACTGATTTAGAAACTAACAAAACAGCATACCGTAAAAAATTACACAATTCCTTCGTTGAATCATTTCCCCATCTTGCCCATATATCAGAACAAAGACTAGCGGATCAACGTAGAGTAATTTTAAATAACAAAATGGTGTCTGATGATAGAATACAAGAAATCAAAAATCAAGTAGAAATTGAAATTCAGAACAAGTCACAAATTAATTCAATATGTAATAGGCGGACCACTCATATCCCGAACAATATATTAAATACTTTACAAGAAAATACAGATTTTGCTGCCCCAGCATGCACCGAATCTATTGAACAAAGTAATGATCTTCAACCTTATAAGTTAAACTATAAAGAGATAGAACAACAATTTTGCTTAGTATTGGAAAGATTTAAAAACACTGACCCGGTTTCAAGGCCTCATCTTCCAAAACAAAAAACGTCTAGAAAATTTGCAACAATAGTAGATTATTTAAATAAAAATGTAATTCCTAAATTTATATCAGAAGAACAAGATTTCATAACTTTCCAAACAATAATATATGTAGCAGCCTATACTGCAATCATTAGCAATGGTGCAAAAATTAGAACAGACAAAGATAATGAACCACGACATAATTACAAACCGAAATGGCAAATAAGATTAGAAAACAAAACTAGCTAAGTATCGACGTGAAATAGCACGATTGACACAATATATGAATGGAAACAGAAGTAAAAAAATAATCACACATCTCGAAATAATTAAAAGTAAATATCAGAAACACGCCCAACACGATGATTTAAATAAAGAAATTAATCATTTCTTGGATACTCTAAAGCAAAAACTAAATACAGCATCTAGCAGATTGAAAAGATACTTAAATTGTACAATTAGGAAAAAACAAAATTCACAGTTCATTAAAAACGAAAAAGGATTTTACAGAAATATTACAAATCAAACACCATTCGTAGAAAATAAAAATACACCGACAAAAGAAAGTTTACAAACATTTTGGGCAGATATATGGGAAGTGCCAATTGTACATAACATAGAAGCTGACTGGATTCAGAGTGTTGAGAATGCAACTACAGATATCCCTGATATGGAATTCCAACAAATAACAATAGAAACATTAACACAGGTGATTAATCGATCGCATAATTGGAAGGCTCCTGGAACTGACTACATTCATAATTTTTGGTATAAAAAATTCACTTGCATTCACCCGTACTTACACTATCACTTCAATTCATTTATGCAATTTCCACAGACCATGCCAGATTATGTTACACAAGGGGTTACATATATGTTACCTAAATGCAAAGACACACAAAATCCATCTAATTACAGACCGATAACTTGCCTTCAGACTGTGTACAAAATTTTTACAGCATGCTTAAGTGAATCTATTTACAACCATTTAGATAAGTATAATGTACTTGCAGAGCAACAAAAGGGATGCAGAAAGAACAGTCAAGGATGTAAAGAGCAGTTAATTATAGATTCTATTGTTTTAAATAACACATTTAAGAAGAAGCACAATATTTATAGCATGTTTATAGATTACCGCAAAGCATTCGATTCTGTACCTCATAGCTGGCTGTTATACATCTTGCAACTATATAAAATTCACCCCAAAATCATATTATTTTTAAAAACTGTTATGGAACATTGGACAACAATATTAAAACTCAAAACCTCAACTTCCACAATTACAACTGAGCCCATTCGTATATTACGTGGAATATTTCAAGGAGATACCCTGAGTCCCTTATGGTTTTGTTTGGCTTTGAATCCATTGTCAAGCTTACTAAACAAGCCTGGAATAGGATATAACTTAAAAACTACTGATAGTGAATATATTCTATCACATTTACTATATATGGATGACATAAAACTATTTCTAATAATAAGAATAACCTCTTTAAGTTAGCAGACATAACTCAACAATTTTCAAATGATATAAGTATGCAATTTGGAGTAGACAAATGTAAAATATTATCAATAAATAAAGGTAAAATAGAGAGTCACAGTTACACACTAAAAAATAATGATACAATAGAGTCAATGGATGATGGTGAAATTTATAAATATTTAGGTTTTAACCAATGTAGAAGAATAAAACAAACAGAAACAAAGGTAGAGCTAATGCAGAAATTTAGACAAAGATTAAATCTTATTTTAAAATCCCATCTCTACTCTAGAAATACTATCAAGGCTATTAATACATTTGCAATACCAATTCTTACATATTCCTTTGGAATAATAAACTGGTCTCAAACTGATTTAAAAAAGCTACAAAGGGTAATTAACACATCCTTGACAAAATATAGAAAACATCACCCGAAATCATCAATAGAAAGACTTACACTTCCTCGTCGAGAAGGTGGAAGGGGAATAATAGACATCCAAAACCTACATAACAAGCAAATTAGTACTTTGAGAAAATATTTTTATCATAAATCACAAATTTCATCTCTCCATAGACAAGTAACAAAAATTGACAAACATTATACGCCATTAAATCTTCTACATACAGGAATACAAACAAATGAAACATCTACACAATTACAGCAAAAAATAGCAAGATGGCAAGAAAAGTCTCTTCATGGGAGACACCGAACTGATCTGAACCAGACTTATGTCGACAAAAATACGTCGAACGAATGGCTCAGGCGAGGTTTACTATTCCCAGAAACAGAGGCTTTTATGCTTGCTATACAGGATCAAGTCATTCCTACCAGAAATTATAAAAAAAACATTACTAAAGTAATAACAGAAGGTTCTGATTTATGCAGACATTGCAATAGCTCATCTGAAACTATTCAGCACATAACAGGCGCTTGTAAAGCATTAGCACAAACCGACTATAAGCATAGACATGATCAAGTTGCATCAATCTTACACCAGCATTTGGCACATAGTTATAAATTTATAGAGCAAAAAGTACCCTATTATAAATATAAACCTAATACAGTTCACGAAAATAGCCATTATAAACTATATTGGGATCGGACCATTCTGACAGATAAAACAGTACATTACAATAGACCAGATATCACCTTGTACAATAAAATTTCAAACACCGTATACCTTATTGACATAGCTGTTCCTAATTCTCACAATATTCAATCTACCCTCGCTGAAAAAATTACAAAATATCAGGAACTAGCATTGGCAATAAAAAGTCAATGGAAAGCAGAAATAGTTCATATAGTGCCAATAGTTATATCCACAACAGGAATAGTACCCAATACACTACACAATAGTTTAGATATTTTAAAGATTCCCCATATGATTATTAACACTATGCAAAAAGCAATCATACTAAACACTTGTCGCATAACTCGTAAATTCTTATCAACATCATCTGTAGACTCAGTTGCCTCTATACTTGGCTAAAGCCCGTATATATGGTAAAAAATACCCCTTCTTAGAAAGGGAGATCTCTAGAAGTAGATAAATGTAATAATAATAAAAAATTACACTCTAAAATAATTATAATTTAATTTTTTGCTCATACCTAGTTACGAGTGTGTGTGCGTGTGTATGTGTTTGTGTGTGTGTGTGTGTGTTTGTGCATAAATCGATCCAGAGTTGTCCAAAGCAGTTTATAGTTTTCTCAGTCTCCTCATAAGACTTGTAAGCCATTTCGAACATGTTTCTTTGCATTGTAATCGGCCTAGACGACACAAAAAAATCATCAAAATCCGCCAATTTTGTGTGTGAATGTGAAACTGACAGACAGACAGACAGCCCACAAAAACCACAAAAATCCTATAGAGCATATTTTTGGCTTCAATTACTTATACAATGTAAATTTAAATAGTTGTTTTGCATAATAAATACGTAATTTAGTAGTTACAGAATATGTTATTTTGTAGAAGCATATATAATTAAGAGAAATGAATATTAAAATTATATGTGACATTACAACATAGTATCATTGTCAAAAAGCATGAGTAAATGATGAGCCCAACACGTTATAATTTATATCATATTAATTATATTATTAAGTAAGTATAATTTAAAAGTAGATGATCAAAGCCGAACAAAAAAGCAATCAACATAATTCCATACTAATGATTGGAATATCATCAATGATATAATAAAACCACTTGATAGAGCTGCATGTTAATTAAAATAAGAGATAAGTAGGCCTAGGTTTATTTAAATTGGATCAATAGCAACTGAGAAACGAATAGCGGCAATGTGGCCGGCAGATATAAGTAGATTCTACTAGTCTGTTTCATTTCTTAATGTAATTCTTAATATATAATTTCGTCTTCACTGTCAAGAGAATATTCACCTTGTTTAGTCAGAATTTTATAGTTTTATTCTATATACCGCAACAGGGTAGATAGAGTGAGCCTAGTGTCAAGATACTACGTTCTCTATTTCCGCCTTAAAAATAATTCATCTCCCCTAGTTGGGATCGAACCCACACCTAGCAGCAGCGTTTACTCGAAACGTTGTACCACGGTGGCCTCAATGGTTTTTGCACCAACCGTAATAAATTTCAATAATTTTGTTGATATTTTTAATCCCTTTTACTATGACCATGATTTCAATTATGCTAAATAGTGCCCAGAGTGAAATGAAATTGAGCATTTTAATATAAATTCGTAGTCAATTTACTCCATTAAACTAGTAAATAAATGAGATAAAAAAGATATAAAGCTACGTGTTAGTTCAAGCCTGAGTGCCAAACTATATGCGATTGAACAAACTCTTGTTTGAATAATAATTTGAATATTAATGAAATGTTTTATTCATTTATATATAATTTAAAATATATGCTTAACTTTTTCCAAAAAGATAGAGGTGATAAATTTTCCAAACCGTACCGAACTTTACCGTCCAATTAAAACGTAAATTTAAGTAAACGTTCCAGTCATCTATAAATAATAATTTATTACAACAGTAAAGCAAATATTTAGATTTGACTTTTCGAAAATGAAGTGGTAAAATAGTAACCAGTTTAATGGTTAATATACATAGGCTCTTGTATTTCAAGAATATTCGTGTTTCATATTAATAGTAAAATAAACAATATGTACTGTTTATGAACATTGTTTATGATTATTAACAGATTTGCTTAAATATATAGTATAGATTGTATTGATAGAAGCGATAATTGTGTGGTACTTTTAATATACTCATATCTCAAATGTCCCAATGGTCTTATACTTACGATAGTCGAGTTAATATTTTAATTTTTTTTCTATTAATGGCAAAAATCACGACAGATATGACTGAAAAATCAACATTACTGAAGTAAATATGTAAGTATAAATAAATAAGTAATAAATAAGTTCATTTCAAGAACTTATTATTGCCACCAATCTTTGGCACGATTGACTAAAACGAGCTCAATATGCGTAATTTCTATTAAATTTACTATGTCAATATAATATTAGAACATGTAAGCGTACAAGTTGTTGCAGTCAACTTTGTCGGGAGCTCGGAAAAGTTGTGGAAGCGGTAAAAACTCGTTACACCAAATCGGCCACTAAAACTCGCGAAGCGAAAATTCTATCCAAGTTCAATTTACTTTTATTGTCCTTACTCTTCCTATCCTTCGAAGGGAAACTTTTTTCTTACGTTTTACAGACACTCTAAACACATTATTTATACTAATTCTTAGAACGCAACGTTTCCAGCTTTGAATTTTCCTTCTTTTAATATATCAAAGGTAGGAATCCGTTTTGATCGGATTTAATCTTTGCTTTTTATTCTAATTTGGTGATATTTAAAAAGGAATATGTAGGTATGTGTTTGTACAAGTGAAACAAAAATATATTCATATTTCGGAACTTAACCTATTTTAATAAGGTCATCGAGGAGTATTTGGATAGTGTCTGACTGTATACGCGATAAAACTTGCTTCTTTCAATTTTTATTATTAACCGCCTTGGTATAATAAAGTGTAACGATGAGTTAAATCACTACAATGAGTCTCTTCTGATCCTACTATATATTTAATACAGCGCGAACGAAAAAAAAATTAAAAATCTCGAATAAAAAAAAGTTTTAAAAATTATATGCCCTGTATATACAAATTGCATTAATAAAAACAGAGTTACATTGTATTATATACTTAGCCGCCGCAAACAATACTTGCAGTGTATGAATAATAAAACTTATGCATGGAAAATGTCATTAATTAGAAAAATGACTTTTCAGGTCATGTTTTACTCGTATTAATCATCTTGTGATCGACAGCCATTGATTACAGATTAAACATGCATTTGATAATAGACTAATAGTTCATTTGCGTGCTAACTCGATATTCGTTTTACTTTTTAATAGCGTTCGTTATGTCCAGTGTTATAAAATAAATTGCTTTTGTCTTTATTTACTTTGGTTGCTCCATTTTAATAATAAATAATGATATATTATAATATTATAATTCCTTTTGTTATAGCACTACTTCTTGAATGAATAAAAGCATATGTATCAAATATGAAAATATTCGTTGGTCAGTCTTTACTTTTTGAAATTAATAAAGATTGCCGATCACAGGCCGTTATAGATATAGTATGTATGGGTTTTACTATGTAACTTTTATGTGACAAACAAGGTTAGACCTTGACTTAAACGAGCGCTGCATTTGATATAGATCAGCAGCTGGAAAGATGCTGTCGATCTCAAAATTACTAACACGGCACTTCTTTATGCACACACCACTCGGTGACTCTTAGTTTTACATAATGCTATCTATATTCAAAGAACACGTGAGTAAAAGTTCCCAGTCAAAGAGAAACGTTTGAGCGTACTTTACCTGTTCTAAAGATCTAAAGTAAATTATAAAAATGTTTAGTAAATCTCCCTTCATCCCATTAAAGTTACTCATCCGTAAAAATCAAAAATTAAACACAACGTCCCTTTAATAAAATGAGAAAACTCATTTTCTTAAAACATGCTTAAGGTCCGCTTCGTAAAGAAACAATATCAAAGTTTATTATTCATCACTTTTATATCGCGCTGAAATCTGGAAAGGGATTTTCATAAAGCACAATATCTTGCGGTTTTCCTTATAAATGAGCTTTAATAAAAACAAATAAAATAAATGTCAAGACCCAGGCAAATGGAAGCGAAGCAATTGTATCTCTCGTCATACTTTTAATTTCGTCTGCGGAAAAACAGCTTAGTTCTTCTAAACAATTCGCAATGAAGAAAGGCTTTAAGAGTTTTGATTGTTTGAATAAAAATGTTGAACATTAACGGCTCCCATTGCATGATGATTTAGTAGCATTCAGAGGGTATACTTATATTGCCCTCTCGAGTCATTCATTGTACAAATAAATATATAAACATTAAAATGTACAGAACATTCAGAATTATTTATAATAATATGTAATTATTTACTTTATAATTTTTACTAGTTTTAAATATCTAATATTTAGTTAATAAATATCATTATACCTATATGCATTCGTGCATGTGCCTGTTGACCCAAAACATTATCTATGTTTCAGTCTTTAGCTGATCGTCACCTTCATGGAACTCTAGCATAAAGTCAATAAAATTGTATCATTAGATCTGATTCAATATAAACTTGTACATCAATCAACTTATTGTTTACAACATTGTGTTACAAAAAATAACATAAATTCATATAAATATTTAGGTAACGTTCTCTTCACTCATATTGATACTATTTGTTTAACTCTTCTAATTATAACCCACAACTATATATGTACATGCTCGTATCTATACATCTATATATATAAATAAATTTGGAGAGTCTGTTTGCAATTTCAAAATAACTGAATTTTTTCGAGTGCATATAGCTATTTACACGTTACTAAAACATAAGTTAACATTTTTAAAAAATTTGTGTATCTTTCCGTTTGACCAGGCTAATCTCTGGAACAGTTGAACCGATTTTTGTGAAACTTTCACTAGAATATAGAAAAAGCTGTGGAGCAGCACTTTTTATCCCGGAATTGAAAACGCGCACGAATACTTACCGACCAGATAAAATTATACATGAAATGTTTTTTAGGTGAAGTGGTATGAAAGAACAAAATAAAAAAAAATAAGTAAAATACACATGCATATATGCATATTATATTAGAGTAAATGCAAAAACATCGATAAAGTGAGCGAAACCGTAAACGGATCGCTAGTTAGTCATATAAGAAATACTTTTGCTATATTTTATATTACAAATAACGTGTTGTCATGTACATATTATGTTATTACTTTTGTAATTTCCTTTTTCTTTTCCTGTTCTCGATAAGATTTTTTGTTTGACGAAGGCGAGAATTCGATCAGATCTCATTATATAGAAACGAAAATTGAATAGTACTTAATGTACCAACAACGTGTAAATTACAATATATTTTGTTCGACAAAATATTTTACTTACAACGATTGTTATGTTATATGTATGTATGTATGTATGTATGTATATATATATATATATATATATATATATATATATATATATATATATATATATATATATATATTATATATATATATATAGATATATATATATATATATATATATATATATATATATATATATATATATATATATAATATATATATATATATATATATATATTATATATATATATATATATATATATATATATATATATATATATATATATATATATATATATATATATATATATATATATATATATATATATATATATATATATATATATATATATATATATATATATATATAATGATATCATTCCAAGTAAACTTTTGCGCTTCATTTTCAAAACATTGCATGTTAAATCACAATGCCTTTGTGTGTTTAGTGATAAATAACAATAATTAATTCCTTTGTTTGGGCATCGAACCAGCAACTATCACGCTTACAAGCAAACGTTGTCCAAATGGATACAAATACAATACATACAAATATCGCAATAGCTTGTATTATTAGAGATAAAAATATATCAATGTTCAAAGTATGAAAAAATAAAGATAATTCCAGGAACAATATGTTCTAAAAACAGATGATTTGTATGCTGACTTGTATATTTTAGATATAGCTTTAACAAAATAAAGTAAAATATCAATTTTGTTTATTTAACCGACTGAAATTCAAATTTCAAAGTTATATTTTTGTAACGTGACGGCAGTAGTGGAAATAGGTGACTGCATATTTCGGCCCGCTTAGCCGTTTCAACACTGGCGCTGGACGTGAGGGGAGTACTGATGTACGATTACCGATGTGCAGTCAACACTCTATCTACTGATAATATAACAACTGGATGATAACGTTATATTTACGTATGCAATATCAAAATTGTATTGCAGTAGTTATTAGTATATTTATTCAAATCTAGTCCATAAATAATCCGTGGTGGTGCAGAGGCACGGCGTCTGTCTTTAACGCGATGGTTGTTGGGTTAGATTTTCGTAAGGGGAGAATGAAATATTTTCTTTTTCTTCGCTCTGGCAACAAGGCAAAAAAACGGCGTTAGGTTCCGCCACTCAACGCGTATTGCCTCGAAAGGCGGAAAGTGGGGAACGTAGTACCTTAACAGTAGGTTCTTGAGCCTACATTTCCTTCTGCCTACCTAGCTAAGTGCGGGATAAAGAGTGAAGCAAAAAAATTAAAAAAATATAAAAAAAATGGCCGTTGTGGCACATCGGTATAGCATCTGACTGTAAACGTAACGGTTGTGAGTTCAATTCTCACTCGCGGATAATTTATTATTTTCATTTTTCTCGCTCTGGTAACATAGCCAAGCGCGGCGTTGAGATCCGCCACACAACACGTAATGTCTCAAAACGCGGTAAGCGGGGAACGGAGTGTCTTACCCGTAGTTTCCCTCTGCCTGTTGAATTCCACCTGACTGGCGGACATACTTAAGTTGGGTTGAAAAGTGGAGTAAGGCATTCCTTACTCCAGAATAAGTATAGAAGATTTCGTGTTCCATTGATTGATTCTCGTGTTTCTATACTTATTCTGCTACAAGCAATTATAAACGTGAAAGCGTGAAAAAAAAATAAAATGGTTTTCACCATACAACTACACAAAACAACTCAATGGTAAATTGACTTGGATCAACATTAAGCTATTGAATTAGATGGACACGACACATACATATTACAAGAATTCGAAAAATATATTGCCCTATTTTCTGGAAATCGGCTATCGTTTAAACGTTATGCGTTTACACAATCTATCATTATTAACGGAATCGGATTTGCACAATGGATACACGGCGATGATTTATAGATCGCTTATGACGGCCGTGACAATGTGTTATCAATTGTTGAATCCACTAATAACAATTAGGTACTAATCGGTCACTGAACTATAGAAGTAAAAGATTTTTTTTTTATATTTGATATAACGAAACATTATTTTCTTTACTCTCATTGATTAAACTCAACGTCGTAGTTTGTGTTGTATTTTTATTTTGTCCTCTTTACATTTCACCAGGCTATTGGAATCGGAACCCAAATACTACTGATTCAGAACCCATTATAATTTTGATAGAATAAATGTTAATCATTAAAATTACTATTTATGTAGATACGTAATTTGATCAGCAATCATTTCGCTGTAAATAATATTATTGTAATATTTTTGAAAATAGATAAGACAAAAATATATTTTAATATTGTAAAAACTATTTGAAAACATTGAAATAATATTAAACTTAGAATAATATACGTTTCCGATTGTTCATATAAAAGGGGTGGGACAACAAAGAAGGCTTCCTTCAATCTATTTAATTTCAACCGTTTCGTTTCCTAAAAGTAATAAATAAAATAGCTCATTTAAAATTGTGTTTGTAAATATTTTATTTATAGCTAAAGAAAATCTATTAAACCGCTTATATTATAATATCAAAAGATTCTTTGGAAAATATTTCAAGAATTTTAGTTTTCCTGAAGGACACAAGCGACCGTATTGCTTGGCAACAATTCCGTTTAGCTACTTGAACTTTGTCCTATTTGGTAATAAATTTCACTAAGTATATATTTATAGAAATTTCATCCTTTCCAACATACCAACCAAATACCAATAAGATTAATACGTCCACAAATACGCTTTATCTCGAATATATAAGAGTATGCAAAGAGAACCTACCAGGACCCTCAGTTTTCCGCCAGAATACATGGGAGCCATTGAGATACTCTGACTAAATGTAATGGCTGTAATAATAATAATAATAATTTAATATATGCACGAAAAGGCGAAAGTGCCCAAGCATCACTTTGTGGGGCTATCTAGTAGGAGGCGAGTCATCGTACGTAAACCTTCTAATTTGAGACTTCTTTAAAGGTGGACGTCTGTTAATCTCATTCAATACAATTCAGTAATTCAACGCCAAGATCCATTTTATAGACCCAACATAATTTTCACGTTTCCCATTTCTACTAATCATTACTCGATGACTATGAGGGTTACGATTATGAATACCTTTCAAGATAGTTCTCGGCTCACAGTAGAACGTTTTTAGTCTTTAATTGGTACGTGTTGTACCTGTGTATCTACGTAAGCCTTTTAAATACCGTATTTCTTTGAACCGGATAAGGAAAAAGAAACATCATAATAAAAATAATCATGGCGTGTACATGTTTATTTGTATTAGGGAAACCTTTGAGTTACTCAATTTATTAGTAACAATAACTGTAACTAGCATATTGATTCATAAACAATAACCGATTTGCTTTGGAAAAAGGCTGGATATATGTAGTTAAAATTAGATTATTGTCTATGAAAGGGATGAAATCTTGAAAAATACATATTAAAAAAACCTATTCTTACTACAATGTATAAATATTGTCAGTCTAACTTATCGCAATCTGAATCTGAGCCTCAGTAAAGTATGTATAAAAGCTGGTTAGGGGAATGTGAATGTAAGGTAAAGAATGAAGTAATAAATATATGATCTCTTTATTACATTTAGATTTTCCTTGCTTGAGCCTTTTTGCTGCTTTGTTTTTGGCATCTTATGGGACAAATAAGGGACTTTCAGAGACTTTTCGGAACTACCTCTCAGTCGATCTGACAGATCGCAATAATTATAGATTCAAATCTAATTGAGGACAATTTCGTATTTATAATTGCGCGCCAGTAGATGTTGTGCTGCCTGAAAAAGAAAAATAGCCATAAACAGATAAGCTGATCTATTACCGTACATTTTAACTGCAGCCCCATCTATTAAATCACATTGTATTTTCAAATTCCTGGTATCTACTACATATTAGGTCCCTACATATGAAATTGGGGGTTTGTCGTACTGGCCACTTTACTCGTCTTTGGTTAGAAAATCCAAATTCAAATTTATACAGCTATTTACACATGTATTTGTGTTTTGTTAACGGTTATTCATATGTTTTTTTTTCCGGTTTTGTATGTTTGCGTCATTCAGCTTAAAAAATGGAAAACTTAAAATATCGCGTTATTTACGAGTACGAGTTCCACGGCTTGAATTGTTAATGATGTGTATGGCATCTTTGATTAAATAAATATATTATATAAAAATATTATATTTTTGCTCCTCCCATACCAAACGCCATTTTCATATGTAAGGATCCAATATATAGAGACAAATTTTTATCCAAATCGATCTACATACCACCAACATTTTTTTTTATGTATATAATGCAAGTTCAAGTTCAGGCTTAGTAGGCAAAAAGAAATTATACATAATAAAATACATATAGAACACATGTCAACATTAATACATCATCAGTGTCAGCACGTTTGGTAATTGCAGCGGGTCTATAGATGTTTGTTACTATCGCATTCTCGCAGTCATTAGCGTGGGCACAAATCATTAATGGATATAGTATAATATAGGTCCATCAACGATTTGTTACTCGATAATGGATCAGATAAATATTATTTATGCATACTACATCACAGCTTTGTGTTGTATTAATGTATAAATAAAGCCGCAAATGTAATTGTTTTGTGTTGTAATTACAGTAAAATAAACAAAAACAAAAAAAAAAATTATAATTATTACAGCATCAATAGAATATGTATATATCTACCTACCTATGTATATCTTTACAATACTTTCATTCGTGACAAATTAATTTCATTATTACGGCTCGGTACTTACGTTCTAGTAACTAGCCGTTTATTGCTTCTATTGACATAAGTCATGTTTTACACTTCTAATATGAAAAAATATATATATTTCAATATTGATTTAACTGAAGCCTTTTTTTTATTTCACAATTTTTTTAAAAAAGAAACGTTGATGTTTGTTTTTATGTTTTAGTAGCTAAACTATTATTATAACGTCGATACGTTTTCGGAGGAATATTTACGTTACAATTATGTTATTTATTCAATTTTAATGTAAATCATTAGATTGGTATAGGTTGTTAATATAAGTAAAATATTATAACAACATAAATAATATTTAGAAATTCTATTTAAAATCAAAATATTTCAATTATGTTTCTTGCGCAGTAAATAATGAATTCATAAGCTACGTTAAGGAATGAGCTTAAACAGTAAATATACGTTTATTACCAGTTATTGTTATTTATAGCAAAAATAATAAAGCCCTCAGGGATAATATTTTCTTATGCCAAAAGTATAATGAACTCAGCTGAAAATTTAAATTTATTCATCCCGTTTTCCATTTTTAATTTTCATAAAAGATCTAACTAATTTATATGGATATTGTTTTCGCATTTAATTAATGGAGCAACGTCGACGTGATTATATATAATAATAGTATTTTGTATTCTTACGTTCATATTTAGTACCTAGTAAATAAATCTTTTTAGTTAAGAGGCGTAATAATTAATACTTAAGTATATTTATATAAGTATATGTAACTTTCTGTAAACTAGTGTTAAATATTTTGTTCTTCGCGTATCAACAAGTTGTTTTACCATGCACCACTACATTTTTGCTGGAAGATGGCTGGAATAGATCTTTTATAGACATAAGGTGGACTTACACCTTTGTGAATTAAGTTTGATAACTTATATTATAATTTTGTACCCTTGTATATTAGTGCAATAAAGAATATTATTATTCATCCCCTAAGTGGAGCTTGAACCTACACTCGCCCCAACCGTTCAAATCGTAGTTTTAAGTTGATATTATTACAATTTTTTTATTTTTTTTTACTACAATTTTATTTGCTTGTTTTAGACAAAATTAATATAGCATAAAGTAAATATTCTAGGAACAAAGAAATGTCTAATAATTTTATCACAATTGAAATATAGACATAATTTGTGAATAATAGTATAACATTACTATTATAACAAGATTTGAATGAACTATTGACTTCCCACCAGAATTCTAATATTAAATCAAAAATCCTAGAAGTAGGTACCTATCATCATTCGATAGGTACTCCTCTGCCTACCATTCTTAATAAATACTTAAAAGCTCTCGAAAATATCTTAAATGTACAACTTTAAATATAAAAGAGTAACCTTATATTAGATTAGTCGTTATAAAAATATACATTTAATAATATGAAATTTAAATTCGTTTATGGTAACTAATCTTCACGTCAATTTTTAACAATTCATCTTGAGTGCGGGGGCGGCAACAGTTCAGAGTGGTGGCCGGATTTTAAAAGTCATTTTTCACCCGCCATGACGTAATCGCTTATGAACTCTTAGCTTTTTATTTGAAAAGTGGAGGAATTTTCATATTCAACGTTTTATGAGCTCCTCCGGTGAGGAAACCACGCGAAAAGGCCGGACGCATGCCACCTACTCCCTAAAACCTCGCTACTCTAACATTTCGAACCAAATCTTTTATTTCGTACCTAAAATGAAGAATTAAAGTTGTATAAAACTTTGTATATATAAACTTAGAGATCTCTACATGTTTGCGAAGCTTTTTTTATGCCTTTACGTTTGTAGTAAAAGATGCACCTTTTACAGCTTTGTAACTTACGGTCGTCTTGTATTTTTTCTGGCAACTTGTATGTATGTATTAATGGCTTATATGTACTTAGAAACACATTTTCAAGTCAAGATGAGAAACGATTAAATTCCCAGAGGTATCTCAAAAGGTAAGCTAAAAGTTTTGTTGTGTACTTTTGATGCCACAAACTAAATAATATAATTTTATATAAATTATTTAAATAAAATATATTTAAATATTTCTCCCATTGCAGGGGACTATCTCAAGGGCAGATTTTTGGTCAAACATGTATAAATTATAATTAAATATATGTATATGTTATAATGATACAAAATTTCTAACAAAACAGCATGTGTTCATAATGACTGCGTTTTGTAATTGGATATATATCGAAGGGTGAAGGTCAAGTTGCTTGAGTGAAGAGAGTAATGTGATTGGTACGACACCTGTAGATGAAAGTATGATTGGAATTGTTTTAGCTGTGTTCGCTTGGCGTTGTGATTTGAGTTCCATAGATAAATCTGTGTATTTTGTTATTTTTTCTGAGTAGGAAGATGAAAGATGATGCGTGTTCGGAATAGCAATGTATATGAGGTAAATTGTTTTATGATTTTTGATATGCAATGTTATATCCAGGCGATTATGGTGAACTGTTTGTTCGATCTGTAATTATTGTTCTATCCCAATGGAGTTTATATTCAGCTCTATCTGTTACTGACTGTGGTTAATGTTATATAAATTATTATTATTATATTATGATTCTTTTAGTATAATTATTTTTTTTATTTAAACAAAAATATAGAATAAAAGTTTCATAATCAAGCATAAAGTAAAGCATCAAAATAATCTTATCCATTATTTATTAAAAATCCTTAATAGGTTAAGTCGTAACATCGTGGTGGCAACATTTATTCATAATACATACTGTTCAGTAAAGCGAATACTCAAGAATCGTAAAGCGCAGATATTATCTATAGCGCGCCGGCCGGGTCCGTAACATATCCTACTCGAGTCATTTTCAGCAAAGATCAAAAGAAACAAATGAGCAGACAATACATGTTGTATCCTTAATCTTTAATGTATTCGTATGGTACGTACTTACGTACTTGTGACTTGATAGTAAGAGAGTGAGTGCAGGCAGAGAAAACCCAATTTAAAGATATACCGTTCTCCGCTTTCCGATTTCCGTGCAATACCGAGACATTGTATGTGTAGTGGCGGACCTTAACTCCACACTTTGCCTTAACGTAGCGCGAAACTGAAAACGATTCATTGTCCGAGTGGGTATCGAACCCACGATCATCGTGCATACTGTCCGACTGGGTTGCGATGACCTAAGTCTAATCTGGTTAGATCAAAATGTGATGCTTATACCTTATCCGGAATTTGAATTGAGTAGTTAAAGTATTAGATTTTAGCAGTGAGATTTATTATTGTTCAATTTCAAAATTTGTTTCATTTATTAACTATGTCACTGCTCTGATTTGAAAGTTATTTAAAGCAAATTTAAAAGAATAAAAATCTGTATGCAATGTGTTTAGAATTTGTATACTGTAACCACAGTATACAAATTTTAAACATAAAAATATGTTACCGTGGACTTCCTCACAAAATTTTGAGCGAAGCTATTCCGACATATTTTTACAACGACCGCTACAGAAAACTCAGCGTACAATTTTCTCTGACTTAATCATACATTATACCTAAAAAGAGGTTGTAATTATAGGAGGAGTAATTGGTTGGTTATGAATAAGTTTCTATGTTTAATAATTTAATAATATATTTTGATATTGTATTTAAATTATACAATAGGCTTCAGAAAGCATGTATTTTATCAAGAGCTTACAACGGGACCAGAATAACACTCGTAATTTGCAGCTAAATAACAAAAAAAGCTTATTTTCATACAATTTATTTGTTCATAATTTCTACATTCATATACTCTTTGGTCCATAGACAACAAACATATGAGAGTGACGGTCGTGTTATTGCCAGCCGCTAAACCAACTGAGTACCAGTTAGTCACCGTGACCTGTCACACGCGCTTCTGTGATTAAGATTCATTACCTCTGTACCAAACAAATGAAAAGGAGAATTGCAAGCTGTTTGTAACACAGATAGCACATTTATTGTATTTGTGAGTACTCTCTATGCATCACTATTGTAGGTAATTGTATGTGTATACAAATATATTGTAGTTAAACATTTTAAATTCTACCCAACGCTTTCTTTATAGAATTTGTTGGTTTAGAAATCATATTTTTAAGCTTTTGTCGGGAGATTAATATAACTTTTATGTTTTGTATAGATTTTTAACATATTAATATATTTTTAATAATATTGTCTTGTCTTTCAGTAGTTTTCGCAGCGTAGAGATGCAATATACGAGGAGAAATTTTAAAATAGAAATTTCTTTATTATAAAAAAAATCCTCAAATTGAACTTCGAACTGATTAATAAATTCAAAAGATACGCTCGTTTTGTATGAATTTTGTATAAAATTAACTATGAATATATCTATGAAATAACTATGAATATATCTAATTTGATTAAATGAGTTGGTTTTTTTGGTTGGCTTTTATAAATTTGTTCGTAGAATTATGAAATTGATACGGAACCCTCTGTATGCGGTTTCACTCATTCTCCACCGATGTTTCTATATATGCATGTACTGTTATGTTTATATGTGTATATATATATATATATATATATATATATATATATATATATATATATATATATATATATATATATATATATATATATATATATATATATATATATATATATATATATATATATATACGCATATAAACCACTATACCAAATATCCGTTAACCTTTGTCAAGACATTTGTATATTACTTTAACCATTACTTGAATGATAGGAATAATGATATAATAATAAATAGATACTGCTCGTTTCACTCGCTATAATGTATGACTGTACTAGTATATAGGTACTCGTATATTTGGAAGAACATATTATAAAAGATACTTTAGTATAGGTAGTATATATCTACTTAATAGTAGATATAAGATTAACCGCTTACACAATTAATAATAGTAGCGAAATACCGACAGATCTGTTAAGTTGGGTATCCACAAACATCAAAATTATGCTAAGTCAAACAGAAATTTCATAATCTCTTGCGAAGTTACGGTCAAACAATGAGATTGAAGCCGCCAAGGGTCAATCCGCCCGAAACTTGATCATAATGTCTTATCTAATTTGATGAATGACAGGATTCATGAAATATTAAACTCTTTTAATAAGTAATAACTGGCTTTTTGGTAAATTTTATGTTTTTTTATTTGTTCTCTCAGTTTTATGTTGTATCCCACATATAGAGTAGACAGAGAGAGCGTAGTTTTGAGACGTTCTGTTCTAAAATTCCACCCGAATTTCAGAAACAGCGTTTTGACAATTGTACTTTAATTTACCAGAGCGAGGAAATAAGAATAATGAATTTCCCTAAGTCAGGATTGAACTCACCACAATTGCGGCTACAGCCAAACGCTGCGGCACTACGACCCTTATAATACATCATCTATACTTTAATAAAACAGTAAAAAAGTTGTGTGTGTACATTAAATATTTTTACATCTACCTGTTTTGCTGTCTGTACACATCTTCCGGCAGAACGGACATGAATGTATCTTTTTAGAATTCTGTAGCTCAAAAGCAAAAAACGGAACCATACAAGATCACTTTGTTGTCCGTGTGTCTGTCTTTCTGCGAGTATGTCAAGACCATTTTCTCAAAATCACGTGGATGAATCAAGCTGAAATTAATATCAAATATTTAAACCAATAACTTCGAAAAGCAAAAATCAAGCTTTTAAGTCAACGCAATCATACATATATTGGCGTTTATGCTTAGTTTTTTTGCAGTTTGCATAAAAATAGCCGCGTTATCAAATCTAACAGGATACTTCCCGTTAAACTAGAACTTATAGTAAAACAGAGAAATGTCTGAAAATTAGAAATTTATAGATACATCCCAGAAAAAAAACCATTACAAACTTATATTTACATTTAGCATAAATTGTGTGTAGTTCATTTCACACAAGTTATGCTTAATGTTAATTGAAGATCTCTATTGTTGATTGTTTAATACATATGAGATAATATAATATATATTTTTTTCACACTAGAAATTTTTTATCGAAGTTTTTCAACAAATCGTCAATTCAACTATGCTCTGGTGTCGTTTAAGTGTGAGTACTAGTCTTCTAATATTTTTATTTAAAAGATCTTTTTGTATTCATGTAGATTCTTAAAAGTTGAAGAACTGAGTTTTTTATCAAATTTTTGTATAAATAATTACTGCTGGAAAAAAATTGAATGAAAAACATATATTTTTAAGTTAACTCGAGAGAACTATTTTTGAAAATGATCAGGAACTAAAGAAGTCATCCGCATGTGTATAGAATTCGTCCAGAATTTTGTTTGCAAGAAAATGATCTGCTAAAGAAAGTTATAATTTTTACAAATGACTTTTTTAGGTAAAAACGCCGGATCTATTTTAAAATCTACCAGGAACTATAAAACTATGGTGCATGCGAAGAGAGCTCCTTTTTATTTTTGAACTGCTAAGTTCACATACATTTAGACCTAATGTTGTGAAATTTGACAAAAAGTGTGAATTTACTGTATGTATAAAGGTATATCTGAAAAATAATAATTTATATGTTACACAGAAAGAAACTATTACAAACCTATATTTGTAGTTCGTTTCATACAAAATGAGTGGATACGACTGAATTAAGTTTCTTTCTTTTTATAAGTAGTTTTTTCCTCAGCGGATTATTTACATTAATGACATTGGAACGGAAGCGAATATTACTAGCACTTGACCGATGTTTTTTTTGTTGTAAAGCTGTTAGGTCTGGGAGGATGTAGGATCGATTTTGAAACCTAATACACCTTATGTGTTCTACGTTTAGTAGTTTAGTAGCTAAACTAAAAGAAATAATGAAATGCTGCCATAACAAAAATGAATAAAGAATTTAAGTTTTGCTTCGCTCTGGCAGATAAATCACGAAGTTGGATGAAAACATTAAAAAACATAAAAAAATCTGGAAAGGTGGTTATACTCTTAAAAATCAGCTACACAATAATATTTATGGAAATTGTGACCTAGAAAAACAATTTGAGTAATGGGTATTTCGACATATTAAGTCAGAATCTTTGTTATATGGAACCGTAAAATAATAAAAAAATAATTTAATTTCTAAAAATAGTTTTGACCAAATTTTCGATTATCTTCAATTGGTAAATTGGAATCAAATGGCAAGGTTCTTATAAAGTCACTAACGAAGTTGCAGCCATCTTCTAGTTATAAAATGAATCTCGCATAATAAAATAATAAAAAAGGAAATACAAATTATATCACCTTCCAATGTCACGAGCAACAATAAAACTCACACCTTTTAGACACAAAAGAAAATTTATCACAGCCTCTTATCTACAAAAAGATCGGTCAAATCTGTCCTCAATTCAACCTTTAACCTAAGCCATTGGTTAGAAATACTCGCGATGCATCTTCTTTTGCTATCTGATACCTTTTAAGAAAATTGATAGTGGAAAGGAAAATAAATTGACTGTATATACATTATTTATGGAATTGTATAAAATTGTTATATACAATGTCCATTTTTTTATTTAAAATATAAATACATAAAAATAAAACATAGACTGACTTTGTAGAGAAAAATGCACCTGTCATTGGTTTGTAACCAAACATTTAATTGATATCTACTTATTTTCTGTAGATATAACAAATTAAATAGTAAAAATCATTTAATATTCTTTATAGCATTAATATACATGGGTAAAGTTTTAAATATTAAAAACAGTTTAGTTCGCAATGGTGGACTCATCTCTATAAGAGATCTCTTCCAGCCAACCTGTGATGGTGGACGAGTTACTAGCAGCGGGTAATGAATAAAGATACGCCTGACAACTAACTACCTTGCATTATTTATTTATTATGGTATATCTTTTTTTTACTATTACTAGACTAAGCTGTCCTCAAGGATCTTCCAATTTTCCTGGTCCTGTGCTAGGGAGCGCCATCCTTTTGACAAGCTATATTAGCGGCGGGTAAAAAGTGTAATTCTAAGTAACATAATAAATGTAATTATCGATACATACATATATATTAAATACATAAGGATATATATTTTACATATATAGATAGTATAAGATGATAAATATATAAGCTATATAAACATATTTATAAGATGAACTTTCAGTTATTTAATGTACAACCACTTCACAACAAGGAAAAATATTTATCTTATATTAATCTCGCGTACCTATTATATCTGCAATTTGAATATCAGGTATGCACCTTACCAATATTCATGATGAATAACGTATATCAACATGCACATTATTCCATTACACTGTTGTATTCATAAGTTAAGTGAAGCGGTCGAACTTGTCGGTATTAACTTTATCGTTGTAGAAAATCAGGCTTTCAGTCGAATTCCAAGCACTCAGTATATGAGTATCGTTGGAAACGCTGTGGACGAAATTCAGACGCAGACAAAGCAAGCCTTCTTTTAGAAATGAAATTGTAGAGTATTTGAAGTATCACTGCAATATGTGAACGAAGCAAGTATTTAGAAATGTGGGTTATTTGCAATGGAATAAACGTAAAATAATTCCATTGAAGACTATAATAAAATATAGATAAATAGCTAATTATAGAATGACTTTATTACTCAAATTATTTTTATAACTTTATTTTCTTAAGTTTTTTTGTATAACTGGCGCTATACCTGGTGCAATTATTAGATGATTGACGTGACTTGATGATGAGTCAAGCATTTTCATAATTCACAGAATATTTAAATTGTAAGAATCAACAATATAATAGAGAAATAAGCTTAAAATATCACCTTTTATAAAAGTTTTGCGTATTTCAAGACATTATTATTATTAATATGTTAAATATTATGGTAAAGTGTTAGAGATTTTCATACAGCTACTTTTTATATGAATGTACAAAATAATATAATTACTCAGGCAAAATAATAACGTGAATCTGAATTGTTTCATTTGTTTCTCAAAAGAAATTAACACATACAGATAAAAAATTGCAACGTATAAAATATGTTTTACGATAATATACCACAAATTACTCGATAAGAAAGTTTGAGTAATCAATAACGATCGATCTTTCCTTAAGGGCTCCTGCCAATTTTATTGACACAGTTTTACCTTAAGTGTTCAGTCAATTTTTTTTTAAATATTAATATATTAAAATAATAAATACACTTCATATAATTCATCTGTAGTAACAGTATCCTATGCTATCTCAATTAAAATCTCAAAGCCAAGGAATTCTACGTTTATTTTCTACTACGACACAATAAATATAGACGTATTCGGATAATAAAATGCGCAAAGTTAATATCGAGATAGTATTGTACAGTGTCAGTAGTCGCATACACAGAACCTCTTTCAAAATTGATAAAAAACATATAGAAACTAAAAAGTGTTTAAATTTTTATATAGAACTTTTACAAGATATATATGAAAGTTAGTTATCTACAGCCTGTATCGTTATCTACAAGTTCTAAAATTATAAAATATAGCAGTAATATGCCATTCACACCATTAACCAGTAGATAGACACTAAGCGAATCGATTAACGCTTCTCATAGGATAAGTCAGTCTATTGTCTCATTGTTTATGCATTAATTGTGACGTGATGAGACATGTTGCAAGCAATTGGAGGCTGACTCACGACAGGATAATGAGCTCACGTGACTCGTCACTCCCAGCTGCCTCACTCGAAGAACTGGTAATTTCCGGAATGTGAAGAACTCGTTTCCAATTTCAAACCTCAGTAAGCACTTTCGATTTCTTGTTTTCAGCTTGTCTTTAAGGAAAGCAATTAAGCCGACCATCCATAAACCTAATTTTACGTTACCACGTTGCGTAGGAGTGCGTCTCTCAATATTAAAGTCGATTTTTTATATATATTTGAATAAAAATGTTTTGAACTCCGGTAATACAATATAACATATAGCCAAACATCATTTTCAGTTTTTTATCTGAGCTTATCATTTGGGAGAGTCTAGTAGTAGTTAATTCGCAACTTTTGTATCTAGAGACATTATATACGAGTGGTGAAACCCAAATTCTGGTTTGTATTACCATAAGAACCAGTAATCTATACTTTAATCAAAAAAAATCTTGCAGTGTATCAAAGCATATCTAAATCAGCGGTACCCATATTAAATTTGTATCAATAAATATGATTTAGGATTAACATTAGAAAATAATCTTAATTTTAATAATTATAATTATGTGCACACACGTTAAAAATCTTGAGATATTTACAAACATTTACTGTCTAATACTCAAAACCCGCGAGAAACCATGATCAATGGAGACTATAACCAGAATCATGACTGATAAAACAAAATGTAAATATTTTATGAACTTCTGTATACAAAGATAATAGTATTTTATCATAAATTTAGATGATTCGATAAATTGTTATTGTGATGTACTTTGCTAGATTCAAGTGAAATATTGCAATAAAATGAAAATTAGATGTAAGATTAAAAATTGAGAATATATATGTATAGTTTAGGACTATACATTTATATTCTCAATTTATCAGCTATAAATATATCTGTAATATTATGTGTAGACAAAAGTAATAAAAATAAATTAAAAATAAACATAAATAACTCAACCTGTAGACACAAACCGGCTATCCGTATTAAAATATTTAACCCTAAGTGAGACAAATAATACAAAAAAGAAACTGGTCGCGCCACATGAACAGTAGGTTACTGTTAAATAAGAAAAAAACCATAACTTCGTCCAAATACAATTATTTATTAAATTAAATGCATCTTGCCATGATACCTTTAAATGACCAAGTGTATAAATGTAATTAAAAAACAGTGCAATCAGTTATGTACATAATAATCCGCCCCGTGCGATAGAGCATAGGAAAACCGTTCATTAGTCAAACTTGCCAGATACTCGCAGTAACGAACACATCTTTCCGCAAATTATGAGGCTCTCAGCTGAAAATGGTAATTTTGACCCATTTCGGTTGGAAGGCAAGTCGAAATCAGCTTGCGTATTCTATTGCAGAAGCGCACCTCTATTAATTCATGCAGTCGTAATTTTCAAATGTGATTATCATTATATCACTAGTATGTAAATATCCTGTAGTCCTCTCGATCTGAATTTATATATCTTTAATATAGATTATATATATATATATATATATATATATATATATATATATATATATATATATATATATATATATATATATATATATATATATATATATATATATATATATATATATATATATATATGTATTGCATTAACTTTGCTATTTACCTACAGGTAAATTTTAATTGGAATATTAATTCGAATTTAATTGGATTTGAAAATTGGAATTCAATGCAGATTTTTTCCTTTTACCATAGTAACTAAAACTACTTTTAGACGAATATATATCACGTAAAATTTATTTTACTTCAAAACTTCAATCAATTTTAAAGTCTTATAATAGTATCTAAATCAATACATGCGTATGTAAAATTGATATTACTAACTGAATATGTTGAATAAAATCAAAATAAAATTATAAGCCAATTAAAAAATACAAGATAAAATAAAAAAAAACACAAATTGAATCACATAAAGTATGTAACAATCGCAATCGCTTATAACCGTTTAGAATGAATTATTCATGGATAGAGAAAAGCGCTTTTCATACTAGAGAATATTAAAAGTATATTTATAGGTCAGTAATTCAACTCAACGATTGACAGTTCTATTATATTAGATAATAGAAGATTGTTGTCTTTCTCATATAGTATATTTAAATGTACGTACGTAAAAAAGAGACATGTAATTGACAGGCATTTAAAACAAGAATTTGATATAAAATTATATATATATATATATATATATATATATATATATATATATATATATATATATATATATATATATATATATATATATATATATATATATATATATATATATATATATATATATATATATATATATATATATAGTAAAACTAAATATATATTTTAATATGAAAATCTATTATAAGTTATTATACAGTTGGTATATAAAACAATATATTATACGCTTAATCAAAAAATAATAATTTCATTATTGTAATACAACGGAAAATACAATTTATAGAGGTTGTTCGACAAACTTACACTCATTTTGTATGAACTTAAATATTTGTTATAATGTATAACTTTATAGTTACGATTACGATTTTGATACGAATGCAGCAAAAATAAACGCTGCTATCTTTAGAAAAAGCTTAGAAGTTTGATTTTATCTGTCGTCTAAAGGACTAACGACCTGAATATTTAATATGAATTTTTCTTCAATTTTCCATGCAATTCTGAGAAAATGTTCTTGACAGTCGGACAGCTAGACCGATAGATAGACAACGAAGTGATCCTATAAGGGTTCCTTTTTTTCCTATAAGGGTATGGAGCCCTAAGATCGCATGAAAACATCCAATAACTGATTGTAGAGTAGTAGAGACTAAAAAATTTAGCTTTGTTATCATAGTAAATTTGATTGCACTTTTACGAGGGAACGCAAACGTATCCTATGTAGTTTCAACGTAACATAAATACAAACGTTGTTTTATTATTAAACGCTACATATTGCGTTCGGATACATCAATGATATCACTGCGTATTGTATAGGGATTTGTTCGTTAGTTCTGTTATATACAGTATGAATGCCAGGGAAGTATAGTCATTTTATATTGTAGAGATATATTAAAAACTAGAACATACAACGGTACTTTATTATTGAAGTACTGTTAATAGTACAATAGTATACGGGCCTTTCACAGGTACAATGGGACCATGTTGACTTACGTCCATTCGGGCGCTCGTTTTTCTTTATTAAAGTATATTTATTTATTTTTAATAAATTGAACTTGAGCAAAAATAACAAATAAACTGATGAATGCTTAAACAAATTGGTACTACATGAATGAAGCAATTTTTTTTATATGACGCCCTAAAGAGAGGAATAAGGTATATACATAGAACAATGTGAACAGATATTTTCTTAAACAACAAGAAAGACTACAAAATACAGCAGCATCCACTTCTTCTTTATCTTAGTCTTAATTTCTCATACAAAACATTAATAATTAATTCCTTAAAATCCAGGCGGACTTTTGTAAGAAAAAAGCTCTTGAAGAAGCAGAAGAAGAAGAGACGAGGTTTTTAAGAAACATAATTAAATAAAACTATGAGAAAGAGTTTATAAAAAATGACGTGAGCTAAAGCCAAACTATGAAAATATAGTGAATTGATAAATATATTATACTTGTTATTCATGTTTTTTTTCATTGCTTACATTAATATACAAATTCAGGACAGCTGAGTCTAGATGTTATCAATTATATCTTATTACCAACGATCCTCCCGCGGCTTCACCCGCTTAAGTACACTGATTCGCGTTCGTTTTTGAAATTTTATACCTACGAAATCACATTATAAATCTTACATTTTCTCGGAATGTCATTTTTTTGTTGAATTACTATTATTATGAATTTTATACACAATGTATATATTTCTTGCATGTTACATAAACGATAATTTTATATGCAATATTTTTGTAATGAATATACCATCTGTAAGCAGACTCTTTTCTAGTTTCTTATATTACAGCGTAAATAAAAAAACATAATATCGACTTCCCACGATTGAAATTTAGAATTGAATTCATCTTAACATAATTTCTTATTTGAACTTTTTCTTTTAAATAATCGTCATATTAAACACAAAGATAAGTAACTTATTCAACAAAATCTTTAAATTCCATTTCCGTTTCATAAAATTATATAATTTAGCTTCACTTGCGAATAATTGACGATAACGCTGATATCGATATATATTTTATTTATTTAACTTCACGCGGTATCCCGCAAATGGCAGGATAGGCAGAGGGAACCGTTGGCAGTAGGAAACTAGTATTAAGACACTCCATTCCCTACTTTCCGCCTTTCGAGGCATTGCGTGTTGAGTGGCGGAACTCAACGCCGACTCAACTCTTTGCCTTGTTGTCAGAGCGAGGAAGATTAAAATAATTTATTCTCCCCTAATGAGAATTGAACCCACAAATAATTACTATATCTGTTATAGTGGCGTTTACTTATTAAATGATGTGTTATTGTGAAATCTAATATAAAATTTCCTCTACCATTTGCCACTGTTACTAAGTGAGAATGGAATGAAATTAACATGCCTTCTTAATTTAACTGACTTTTTTTATTTTCCCAACAGGATTTGCATTGTACCCTAGGATAAATTTTAAGACTTTTTAGCTTCTTTATCGATATATTAAAAGACCCAATTATTATTTTTTTAAATTTCATGTACAGAATTGACTTATTAATCATCTTATTATATATATAGAGATCTGATGTTGATATAATATAATGAAATATAAATGTATTTTCATGTAATTTTGTAATTAATAGGTTAAATTCTTCTAGAAAAAATAAAAAATCGATCGCTCTCTTTAAGATAACGTTTTATTATTATAGTCTAAGTTAAACCGGTCGGCCTATCTATACCGTTTTCCGGACTCTGATCCAATTTTACAAACTACATAAGATTCTTGTTTTATATTGCAAGTAAATGAGGATTTTTTTAGGATAACAATGAAAAATTGTCGACAAAGGAATGAAATATATCATAGAACTAAGAAGTAAAATAAGTTATTGTCACAACTAAATGTAAATAGAATTTATAATAGGAAGTTAAAGATTAAATGTTCATCAATACAGGTAAGGTTGAGGTAAATATAAATGTAAATATAAATAAAAATATAAATATTCTAAATAGCACTAATAAATATATATAACATTAGAAATGATTGATTCTTGGTAAAGCTAAAATACCTTTGATAGCAATAGCAATTAGTTTGGAGATAAAGACGTAAGGACTTTCCACCTGCAATTAAACTAATATATATATATATATATATATATATATATATATATATATATATATATATATATATATATAATATATATATATATATATATATATATATATATATATATATATATATATATATATATATATATATTAATGATGATTGTTATGATACCTTTGTTAAGTTTTTTAATAAATTAATATTCCCTGAAAATAAAATTTCTTAAAATTTTATATTTATATAATTTACAACCAGATGATATAGATACTTGCTATTTGTGACATAAAAGAGTTTAGAATTTTATCACACGATGCGTTTATTCCCAGTATAACCTGGCGTTTCTCTAAATAACACCAAAGTGCAAATAGAGTGAAATTCTTTGTGTTTATTTTCGATATATGATGAAAAAAGCCAATACAAAAATAACTTTTAAAATATCATAGAGTCATCCCATACCTTTTAAGATATAATATATAATTTGTACGACGCGTTGTACACAACGACTTAATAATACTCGTATGTATTTCTTTTTCAATACAATCCTGCTATCCTTCTCAAATTTTTTGTTCAATGTTGTGCAGTTGCTCTTAATTGGACGTACTAATAGATATCGAAAATTAAGAACTTGTTCTAAGTTATTACAGCCAAAGAAACCGGTCTGGAACGTGTAAATCAAATGTTTTATGATGGTCGTGGTTCTAACCTCGATTGAGTGAATAAAATATTTTCATCTTTTTGCTCTGGCACGATAAATTGCTGCACATAATATTTGATAAATTAGGTGGAAAAAACTAAAATATTAAAAAACATAAATATGTTTGTGGAACCCGCACCGCTTGGTTATTTTTATTGCCTCAATATGTGACACTTTAAGTAATATTTTCATAATTTTTAAAGTAGATATAAAAAAAATTACTTGTACTTTTTCAAAATTTAAAATTATAAATAAATAAATATTATTTAGATTTTTCAAAAGTGGTTATTTTGTTATTACATCTGTAAACCATGGGATTAAAAATTAATTGTATTGTGTCATATATTGACGACATTACATTTAGACACTTCAATTGTTTATATATTGTAATTTATTATAATATTATCTGCTTATGGGTCAAGTCATCTTAAATAACATAAGTAACATTATTTTCTCTATTTAATTTGAATTATTTAACTTTGGTTTTATCCATTTACTTGTCACAAAACAAGATTTTTCAATCTGTCCAGATAAAGCGTTGCATTAGATTAGATGATACATCCTACGATTCTATATGCTTACCAAAGATGCGAGAGATGATGCGAGATATATATATATATATATATATATATATATATATATATATATATATATATATATATATATATATATATATATATATATATATATATATATATATATATATATATATATATAGTATATAGTATATATAGTATATATAGTATGTATATATATATATATATATACATACTACTACTAATCATTAACATACAACTTATATTATAATAGAATATATAACTAACTTTACTTTATCTGAAGAAAAAATCTTTGAATTGAGCATGGCACTTTTGTTACTAGTGCATGACAAAAATAAATTAAATCATAAATTAATTTAAAGAAAAAAATTAAGTTGTTTGAATTTTTATTCTTTATATTTTTGTAACATGTACTTTTGTAATGGCTTGGGTTTTAAATACTCACATATTTTTATTTTTATTTAATACAATTTAATTAAGAATGTTCTGAATACTGTCAATCAAAATTCCATGTATCGAATGAATAAAACAGAACACAATATTGCTCCGTTTTTATTTTTTCCCTTGTCACTAGATCATGTCTATAGCAAAACAAAGATTAAAAAGAAAACGCCTGTATAATTCTGCACGTAGTAATAATGGTATAATTGGGTATATTTCAAAACAATTCTTAATAAAATGAACGTAAATAACTATTTCCCTAAACTATGAACGTTTGGGAAAAAACAAAATAAACTATTTCTCTGAAATGCATTGAACTGCGGCGTACATTGTTTGCTATGGCAACATGACAACGTGATATATATATATATATATACATACTTTGTGTATGAAAGGTCTTATTTATAAAAGAGAATCATCTAAGTAAACTTGTTTAGTGTTGGTGCAGCGTTCGAGTGTGGCCGACAACATGACGCGACAAATTCTGATTTGCTGTAAGTTTTTTTATTACTCAAAGAGTAAACCTTTATTTTTTTATTATATTTGCTTTAAATAATTCAATTTTTATTATATATTTTTTGTATGATTTTCAAAATAAAGTAATACAAATTCAATCCCTATATAAGGTATAAAACATGTACAAAGTATGTTAATGTATGGAAATCATGACCTAGAAACCGATAACACCTTGCCCCTGACTTTATATCCAGATACTGTATTGATAATATATTATATCACTCGTTGTATGCTTATAGTATCACGTTAAAGTCAAATAAGAATAATATAATATTATATTAAGGTTTTGATTTTAAATACATAAGACTTTTTTTATAATAAAAATAAATTAAAATAAATAAATATTTGGTGTATTTGTTTGTCTTTTTAAAAAACCATAATGTACGTTACTAATGTTCTCAGTCCAGATATTATACAATAAGCACTTAATTAATATACTTTCTTTCTTAGGTTGCAATACCATATTATAAACAGAAAGTGCAAGTGCAAGGCTAGGACTTAGAGTAAGTGACGTGTCACTGACGTATTTCAGTTTATCCTGTACAATATGTAATAGCATATTACGAATATCATAAAGAACTTTCGTTTATTAAATATTAAAATACTATTAGATGCCTACAACTTTGTTAACGTTAGGTTTTATGATGCCTGCCAATCGATTTCTATTTACATATATTATAATCATATCCGATATTCCTATAAATTGCAGCTAGTTATATTTAGCTAATCTATTGTGGTTCTACATCAGGTGTTCCAAGAAAGAGCTTATAATGTTTATCATTTTTGTTATGGCAGCATTTCATAATTTCTTATAGTTCAGTTGGAGTATTTTTTTTAAATAATTTATAGCCTAGCCTAACCACCTGCCTGCCAACCTGCCCAGACCTAACCACATAAAATGTTTTATTCCAATCTGTCCAATAGATCCAACGACGTGCGTGTGCAAACAGACAAAGAAAAATTTTAAAAACCATAGATTCTAAGTATATATATATATATATATATATATATATATATATATATATATATATATATATATATATATATATATATATATATATATATATATATATCCACACATCGTCCATTTGAGATTTCAAAATATTTGTGTTTTTTTAATGCATATAATAAAAATGCACGTTATAAAATACAAACAAACTCCAAAACATCTGAACAAATTTTTACGGAATTTTACTGAAAGATAGGGAAGGTTGTGGCACAACATATAAGCTATTTTATCCTGGATTTCCCCAGAATCGGATTTTACTCGAAAAAAAAATAACGTTTAACTCGTGCAAATACATTCACCTAAAATGTTACATAGAAATAAAAAAAGTATGTCTTCTTAAAAAAAGTGATACAAAAGCATTAATTCCTTGCTTTACTTATATGTATAATTACATATATATTATATAAGGGTCCAAGAACATCAATCAACCGGGCGAAGCCGCGAACGGGTCGTTAGTATATATAACGTGTAATTTTTATCGACAAATAGTAATCAAAATATGACTAAAAAAACTGTATATTTTTTTGTCCAGTCGAGTTGTGGTGCCAATAAACTAATCTTTGGATATCTTTTAATCTCTTAACCTGTATTTAAAGTCAAGGACAGACAGATAGTTGCCAAGCAGTTTTTTACACCACTAAAGTCTTACTTGTTTTAAAGATCTCACATACACCTACCAAAGTGACACATTACGTCATTGAAAAAATTGATTTGAATCTAAATAAAGAAGGGAATTTTCCAACTAATGACCGTTATTTACATTACAATTTATTTGATTATGCATACATACAACATTGTTTGGATAAGCGGCGTTATATAATATATATTTTTATATAAGTATTGATAGGTGGACTGAGATAGAACAACATGGCAGAGATTTGTGACGATATTTGTACCCAGAACGAATTCCATCAAGTAAAATTTTATAGGTTCACGCTAATCAACACGCAATGTAAATGCAAACAATGACTTATAACTTGTTTTTCTATGCCTGCCCAATTAAGTACGTAGAGTGTAAAATATAAGAAAATAAGATAAATAACTGTTTCAGTAATAAGATAAGAAAATTCAGTCATGTGCCTTATTAAGTACAACATGTATAAGTTACTGAAATCGAAGTAAGCTAGACTTTTGTTTGTTAAGGTCAATTTTAAAGCTCACACGTCATGGTACATGTTATAAAAGCTTTAATAACTGAAGAAGTAACTAACAAAATGCTGTTAGCATTTTGCAAATTAATTAACTTTCTAACAGCCTAAAGCTTTTATTAGCTGTTAATTACGTAAGTAATTCTTTACAAACATACATATTGTATACATTTTTAATATTTAATCTTCGAAGTTTGCTTAGAAATTTCAAAATATTTTTACACCCACCCCGGATTTTAGCTCAAATAGTATTAAATCAAGTGTACGGAAAATGAAAATAACCATTTGGGCGCTCTCTGTTTAAAAAATGTACTAAATTATATATTCCATTTGAATCTTAAATTATCTAAGTATTGTCGAATATATCAACGACATCTTTTTCTTACTTTATTAACGTTTTTAAATTTTAATTATTTCGTATTGTTATGAATATTAGCGAGACCTTTAGCATTACCTAAGTAAAATAATATTGTGAGTATCAAAACGTTTTAAAGCTCACTCTTCAAAGTTTTGGTTTTAATAGACAAATACACATGTCCTTGACGTTAAGGAAAACGTCTGTACAACACGTTTGTACCTTATGTGTACAATAACAGCCTGCCTCTTGTTAAAGTATTATAATATTATGTGAATAAAATTACCTTGACCTTATAGAAATACAATAGTTACATAAATTCTTAATTTTGTTGCTTCTGAATATGGTTTTCTTTGTATATATATATATATATATATATATATATATATATATATATATATATATATATATATATATATATATATATATATATATATATTATATATATATATATATATATATATATATATATATATATATATATATATATATATATATATATATATGTATATGTATATGTATATGTATATGTATATATATATATATATATATATATATATATATATATATATATATATATATATATATATATATATATATATATATATATATATATATGTATATGTATATGTATATGTATATGTATATATATATATATATATACATATATCTATATATATATATAATATATATATATATATATATATATATATATATATATATATATATATATATATATATATATATATATATCGGCATTCAATTAAATCAATAAAATGAAATACGTATAGAATATGATTTTTATTATTAATATTATTAAAGTTATTGTTATTATTCGTCAATAAAATAACCTATAATTTCATATTTTTGAAAATATTTTTTTGGTCAAACGTTTATTGAGGAACGTAAAGAGTAAAACAGAACAATTTCAGAAAATAATAATAATAATTTTGGGTCCTTCCACCTTCTCTAAAGCTATTTTTACAACCCAGTAGTAAAACAATTGCTTATTTTGACAAGTGTAGATTTCAGTTTTAACAACAAATGAAATCTAAAATATTAAATTGAGCTAGATTTATATATAACAGATATACCTACATATACGAGCACATTCAGGTATATCTGTCATAGAAGCGCTGTAGGCCTGACTGAATGCAATTGTCACATGTATAAGTACTGCTCAGGGCAATTGTCTAGGTAAGTAATTTTAATGATATGGTTTACAAATACCGCTCATATTTAGTTCCGTCAGCGGGTTCGAATGAAAAACCTAATGACTTATCTATAAACAGATTTTCCTTTTTATAATAAAACATTGAGGCCCTAGTAGCGCAGTGGGAACTGCATAATTGTAAACTAGTTGGTTGTGAATTTAATCCTCCACTGGGGAATATTAAAATTTATATGATTTTATTATGTTTGCTCTGATGGAAAATGGGTAATGGAATGTCTTAAAACTAGAATGCCTTTACCCATTGCCTTTACACACTGTGCCATGATGGCCTTAATAAATATTCTAGTATATACACTAATATTATTATTATAGTAAAACGCATACAAAAGTTATTACTAACAAATAATTGTGTTTATCCATGTATGGTTATAATTCATGTTTGTATTGTATGTGCTCAATTCGTTTGTAATGTGTTACTATGTAAATTATTTTTATTTAATAGATTTACATCTTTATTTCAGTAACAGCTCTGGTAATGGCTATTTCAGCTGAGGAGGTTGATCAAAAACGTGTTACCCAGCTACTTCATGATGCCAGCAATAAATTCACATCTAGAATGTTTAACGTAAGCATTAGAAAGTTTATACTTTTAATTTCAAAGTCTCTGATCTATGATTGTTTTATAAAAATATATAACAAAATCAACTTTCGAAGTTGGCAAAACTAAAGAGCGAGTGCCCTTTTACTGTGAAGTTGTAAAAATAAGTAGACCTGTACTAATTCCACTCAACTATTTCAGCTTAAATTAAGATGCAGAACAATATGGATCTTATTTTCACGAACAATCACTTTAGGCTAGCTAGCTGTGTTAGTGCTAGTTCTAGCTTCTGTGTTTTTAACTATGTTTGAGACAAAAAAAATATTTTTATCTAAACTTCTATGATATGAAAATAAATAAAATAAAACTAAGAATATTTCATATTTTCATCACTTTTAATAACAATAACATATTTTTAAAGGAAGTAGCACACGCCAATGAAGGTAAAAGCTTCGTGCTCTCAGCTTTCTCCGTTATGCCTCCACTTGGTCAACTAGCTCTAGCATCTGTGGGCGAGTCTCATGATGAACTTCTGCACAATTTAGATTTACCAAATGATAATCTGGTAATTTGAACCTGAATATTTTAATATTTAATGAGACTCTTTTAAATGATTAAGTCAAATCTTTTATATGGAAGGAAAACTATAATACTTTATTTACTAATTGATTATCATGATTTACAGACCGTAGCCGTCTTTTCATATACAAATGCGTTAATAGAATCAGTTGAAGATGTAACGCTTAATATGGCCGGGAAAATATTTATCGCTAAAAATTATAAAATAAACAAAAAATTTGGAGATGTTTCACGGAATGCATTCCATTCTGAAGTTCAGAATGTTGACTTTGATAATAATCGAGCAGCTGCAAACGAAATCAATCAATGGGTAAGGAACATTAATCAAGAAATAAATAAACTTTAATTATTTTAAAATTTAATTATATATATATATATATATATATATATATATATATATATATATATATATATATATATATATATATATATATATATATATATATATATATATATATATATATATATATATTATATTATATTGAAATAATTATGCTATATCTGATTATAGGTCGAAGCACAAACGAATAATAAAATCAAGGATTTGGTAGATCCTAACAGCATTTCAGGCGCCACTAGAGCTATTTTAGCAAATGCAATCTATTTTAAGGTAAAAAATACACTTTTTTTATTTTTAGTATTAAAGTTTGTACGTTTTAATGCAATCTTAATTTTATTTAGGGTAATTGGAAAGATGAGTTCCCCAAATACGGTACACAAGAACGAGACTTCCATGTTACAAAGAATAAGGTAAACAAAGTTCAAATGATGCACAGGAAAGGACACTATAACTACGTTGAAAGCAGTGATCTTAATGCTCAGGTATGTACAAAACTTTGATGGATGTAATATAAATTTTACTCAAATAATCAAGTATCCAAATCCATAACATAAGAATATTTAATAATTTGTCAAAATTTCCAGGTGCTGGAAATTCCCTACAAAGGAGACCAATTGTCTCTCGTCGTTGTTTTACCGCGTGAAATTGACGGTTTACAAGCATTGGAAGAAAAATTGAAAGATCCTTCGGTTTTAGATGAGGCATTTAGTGCTATGTCTAATATAGAAGTAGATGTCTTCCTTCCAAAATTCAAAATTGAAACTAAAACTGAACTTAAGGATGTTCTTGTAAAGGTAACCTTAAAAATATTAGAATACAATTCATTCAATATTATTCATTTTACAAAAATGAAATTCAAAATAATATAACTTGTTGCTTATAGATGGGTGTTAGCAAGCTTTTTACTCCAGGAAGCGCTAGATTAGATAATCTTTTGGAAGGTGCAAATGACTTATACATAGATTCAGCCGTACAAAAAGCTTTCATCGAGGTCAACGAGGCGGGTACTGAAGCTGCAGCTGCAAACGGTAAGTGCATATTATGATTGCGTTATAAAATACCAAAAATTCCGAAGATATTCAAATTTTTTTGTTGTCATGCCTTCTTTAATTAGTAATATTAACAAAAATAAAAACCTCCAGATGGTCTAAGTATTTAAAATATGACCATCATAAAATAGCTCAGGGAATATTTTACTTTTTTTTAAATTAATTATTTTACATGATGAAACACTTTGGTAATTTTTAAATAAGTGGTTGTCCTTTACGTACGGACATTGTGCAAATATGATTTTTATAATTTTACGACATGACATAAGATTTAATACAACTTGTGCGCTGTAGAGGTATTCGTAATTTCTTAGTTTTATTCCCATTAACCTGAACCTTTCGTTTGACTTTATGTCAACTTTGTATTACATTACAGAATTCGAATTTACGTTACTTTTCGGAAAATTGGACGACGTTGTATTCGTAGCGAATCATCCTTTTCTATTTCTTGTAATTATGAAAAATAATATCTTATTCAATGGAGTATACTCTTAGGTACATACTACATAATTATTTACAATAACAATGACAGCAATTATTAATAAATTAATTTTTATATTGGTATACAGCATTTCAAAAAAATTATATTACTCTAATTCATCTCATTCTTTTAATCACCATCATATATTTTTTCAATTTTTAAATAATATGCTTAGTTTTTCGACAACGCAATAAAGAATTAAAATCTACTGTCTGTTATTATTCGACTGGTACATATTATAACAAAACTAACTTATAATTATGTGTTATATATAGAGATATATATGGAATACTATGACTGTATACTTATGTACTATTTAATAATTATTTTCAAGATATTAATATAGAATATTATATAAAGATAATTACTTTTTAAATAATCAAATTTTGTCAAAATAACGCGTTTGAAATGACCTCTGATATAATTACTATCTACAAATGGTTTCCATGTGTTAGAACTATGTAACACTAAACTAAATTAGTTTTCTCATTTATACTCATTAGTGAAGTATCGAAACATGATAAAATTTACCTTAAATATTTAACCAGTACAACGAAAACTTAACGATACAATATGCAAAAACCAGTATATCAACCATCGATTTACCTTTAGGTATATAAAGTATTAATATTTTTATACAAATCATAAAATCACAAATAATTTATGTACTCATATAGAACTATGCACCTACCATACATTTTTAAGGTTTATCTTACAGCTTACTAATATAGTAAATTACATTACACGTTGTGAATAAACTGTTACGCAATAAAATGGACATAGTTAATTTCATTTCAGTATTCGGAATTGTGGCAACCAGTCTCTTGATCGAGAAAAACCCTGCTCCAGTGTTTAAGGCAGATAGGCCATTTTACTTTGTAATCAAAATTAAATCAGAATCATTATTTAATGGTGTTATGCATGGAAATTAATGTGACACTTTGAACATTATTATTTTAACATTTGACTTTGTGATGAACAATTAAAATATACATTTTGAACAAATATGTGTTATTTTTAAATATTCTATATAATAGTAAAATTTCTAAGAATTAATTTAATACGACATGATGTAATCTGAGTGTCTTCTGGCTTTTTGCACTTATTAAACTCCTTGTTAGTCTTATACAGTCGATTTTTCGATTCGATTCGAATTTTTTATGTCCTGCACTTATTTAGAATTACTCACGCATAAGGTGATATATTGTATTATTATATTTATTTCAATATTAATATGCAATAATTATATGTCTTTTTCTTATTGTGACTAATATGCTTGACAATAACCTCTTTATACTAATTTTATTTCAGCTTTTGAAATTGTGGACTACATTCTTGTGATTGAGAAAAATCCTACTCCACTGTTTATAGCAGATAGACCATTTTATTTTGTAATCAAATCAAATTTTCAACCTTTATTTAACGGAGTTATGCATGGAGAGTGAATTGTGAACTTAATATACTATAGTACCTATTATCCATTGTGATACATTAAAACATTTATTTTGAACAAATTTAAATTTAATCTTTTATTTCAAATTGAAAATAAATAGCATTACATTAAAGTATTAAGTAGGTAGGCAACAATTAAGAAATAGAATTCAGTTATATATAACTAAAAATATATATATTTATTTATGCTATCGCATTTAAAATTATATTTTTTGTTTGTTATAATATATATATATATATATATATATATATATATATATATATATATATATATATATATATATATATATATATATATATATATATTATATATATATATAATATATATATATATATATATATAATATATATATATATATATATATATATATATATATATATATATATATATATATATATATATATATATATATATATATATATATATATATATATATATATATATATATATATATATATATATATATTATATATATATATATATATATATATATATATATATATATATATATATATATATATATATATATATATATATATATTTTAATACTAATAAATTTATATCTTTTAAAAGTCATTATGCTTATTTTATTAACAAAAAAAATATAATATGACTTTTTTGCAGTATTCTTTGGTCGCAGCAGTGCTCTATCATTGAACTTTCCAATTCCAGTATTCGATGCCAACAGGCCCTTTTATTTCCTTATCAAAATGTTTTCGCATACAATTTTCAACGGAATTTTCCAATTATAAGGAGTATAAAACAACTCCGTTTAGAAGCACAGTAAATAAAATATGGGATATATATATATTTTTTATTTTATTATATTATTACGTATACATGTAATTCATACTACATGTTTATATTTATTTAATGAATATTATTATTTATATGTTAATGTATTAACAGATATGAAACAGGTGCCTTTATAAATGTACATAAATTTTATGTACATATAAATTTTCATGTATATAGAAGTTTTCTTTAAAGTGATTTTCCCTTACGTACTTGCATTGTGCAAATATGTTTTTATGTGTGAGTGTACGATGTTCGTCTAGATAAGACATATTAATACGTGTACAATTTTCTGAACCTGAACCTTTAGTCTGGCTTTATATCAAATTCATATTACATTACAGAATTTGAATTTACGTTACTTATCGGAAAATAAGACGATGTTGTATTCGAAGCGAATCATCCTTTTCGATTTCTTGTAATTATGAAAAATAATATCTTATTTAATCGAGTTTACTCTTACATACATATTATAATATTATTCATTGTCGTCTATAATTTAATCTAAGTAACACTTTTGGTGTAAAGGTGGCCTTATAACCACAACCAGGCAACTTTTACTATAAAAAGATCGAAGAATGTATGGATAGTGGTTGGTGTACAAATGATATTAAGAAAGGAAGACAATCACTGAGAAAAAAATAAACTAAGTTATAATCTACATACTATCGATTACATACAACTTATAAATAACTACAAAATTATATGATAATATAATATACGAAGTGGCAGTTTGAAGTCGCAGTCGGCTGGTCACATCTGTCGTAGAACCGACGGACGATTGACCAAACGGATTTTTGAATGGAGACCGCGTTTCGGCAAGCGTAGCGTTGGACATCCCCCGGCCAGATGGACTGATGATATAAAAAAGGCGGCTGGTAGTGACTGGTTCGCAAAAACGAAAGATCGTGCCTTATGGCGTATCCTGAGGGAGGCCTACGTCAATCAGTGGACTGATATAGGCTGATAATAATAATAATAATAAAATAATATACGAATTAATATAAGAATAATTAAATAAACATACATACATAGGCAATGGTTAAATATATACAAATATCTATTACAGTGATAAAAAATACATTTAAACGCGACTCTTATCTCTCGCGGAAGTGTATTCCAAAGAAGTGCAGCTTTTACAGTAAAAGAGTCGACACATGCTTGGGTGCGACTCCGTGGCAATTCTAATTTATTGTCAGCCTGTGGTATTGAGAGAGAGATTGGAGCCGAGGAACGTTAACCTTGACCTAAGATACCCAGAAGTGTGAGGGCTATAGAGGATGGTGTAAAGGAACATAAGGATATAAAGAAAGTGAGCCAATGCAGTTGAATCTTATAATCGGAAATGTGATCTTATTTTTTTCAACGCAAAAACAAATGGCTATATTTTGTAGTCGTTTTAATTTGTTGAGGAGGATTTTAAGGTTGTTTCTAACGTCTCAATTAACAAATCACAGCAATACATTTTCTTCATACCTCGGAAATGTGGGGTATACAAGACAAATAGTTGTCCATCAAGATACCCAGATATTTTTTCAGAGGTAGGACATGACGAACGGAAATTACACAATTGTTCACGGCTACAAAGCAGAGTGACCTGAGATATCCCTGCATCGATTGAATGGAGGGTACCTATAGTACCATGGAGATCATCAATGGAAGTAGCTACTTATACTTACAGGTCGTCGGCATAAAGACGAAAAGGCATAGTAAGAGAGTTGCTAATGAAGTTAATGAAAGGGGAAAAGAGAAATTGGGAAAGAATGCCACCTTAGGGAACACCAGCATTAAGCAAAATATTTATTATCTACATTAATGCACTGCGTACGGCCAAATAAGTACGAGCTGAACCACGTGATTACATTTGGAGAAACATTAATAGATTTTAAGACAACTAAAAGAATATCATAATCAACTGTATTAAAGGCATGACTTGCTTGCTGGTTATCAATAATATGTCTAATGTCGTCACAAATTTTAACCAGTGCAGTTGCAGTTCTTGGACATGATGTTTGGAGAGATGATAATAAAGTTGACAGTAAATCACACGTTCAATTACTTTAGAAAAAAATAAGTAAAGTATTTAAATCTATTAAGTATGTGTATTTTTTAACAAGTACGCATTTTAAATATACTGGGTCTAGCACTTCACTAATATTTAATTACATTACAAAGTATTAATTAAATAATTTTTATTACATTTCAAATATAACATTAGAATATTTAGTCTATTTTTGTCAAAATAACGCGTTTTAAATGACCTCTCATATAATTACTATATACTAACGGTTTCCATCCTGTTAGAACTATGTATGCACATATATCACTAAACTAAATTAGTTATCTCACTCATCACATAATTTTTACTTAATATATTCAACTAGTACAACGAAAAATCAACAATACAATATGCCAAATAACAATATCTCAAATAGGTTAATTAACCCATAGGTGAATTGATAGAAATCATATAATTCATATAAACACAAATAAATTTATACACTCGTGTAGAACTTTGTGCATTTGATGCATATAGTTAATGGCAAGGTTTCTGTAACATATTACCAGTCTAGTATACATTACATGTTCTTTATCATTGTGATTAAAGTGTTACGCATTAAAATGGACATTAGTAATTTTATTTCAGTATTCGAAATTGCGGTAAGCAGTTTTTTGATCGAGAAAAACCCAGCTCCAGTGTTTAACGCAGATAGACCATTTTACTTTGCAATTAAAGCTAAGTCCGAATCATTGTTTAACGGAATTATGCATGGAAATTAGTGTGATACTTTGATCATTATATTAGACTTTGTAATGAACAATTAAAATATATATATTTTTAATAAATACTTGTTATTTTTAAATATTCATTTAAATACAAAAATATATAATTATTAATAAAAAATTATATAACCTGAATGACATTTCTAATCACAATGACATAACATTAACATTTCCAGCTTTTCAATTCTTATACTTTACTCTAGTTTTACAAAATCGATGGTGTATATAGTATTTATATATTTCTATATATATTTCTTATTGTATATATATATATTTCTTTTTTTTTCTTTTTTTTTTCTAATCACTTGGCAATAATCTGACTAATCAGCTTGGCAATAACCGCTTAATACTAATTTTATTTAAGCGTTTGAAATGCAGTCCATTTTTATGACTGAAAAAATCCTCCTCCAGTGTTTATAACAGATAGACCATTTTATATTGTAATAAGTAAGTTTCAACCTTTGTTAAACGAAGTTATGCATGGAGAGTGACTTGTGAAGCTTAAATATTATAGTAATATACTTATTATGTTTATTTAAAAAGTATTTCTTATTAAATATTACTTATTTTTTTATTTTAAATTGAAAATAACAACCACACAACACTAAAGTATTAGGTAGGTATACAACAAATAAAAAAATATAAGAAATATAATTTTATTATATATAACAATATAATATAATATAATATATATATATATATATATATATATATATATATATATATATATATATATATATATATATATATATATATATATATATATATATATATATATATATATATATATATATATATATCTTCTTCTTCTTCCTGGCATTAGTCCGGCTTTTTGCCAGGGTCTGCCTTCCGACTAAGACCAATCGGTCCATATGAGTGGCGAAGTGGTTTTTTGTGGAGCGATTGCCATCTGACCTCCAAACCCATTACTGGGAGAAACCAAGAAAGGACAGGGAATAAGAGGCAGAAAGACTTGGAATATAGGGGAGGGACACCACTTACATGGATTGGATCGGGTTATGAAAGTGGTGGCTCGAGGTCCCGGGGTCGCGTACCCGTATGCCGGAAACCAAATATCGGACAGATAATTGGCTTAGACACCCTCTGACACCCTCATATATATATATATATATATATATATATATATATATATATATATATATATATATATATATATATATATATATATATATATATATATATATAGTATCGCATTTTAAAATGGAAATTTTTGGTCAATATAACTGAAATATAAAAATGGCGATTTTTTAAAACAGTTAAGATTATAATATCTGATTATACAATATAGTAATAAAACTTTTGTGCATTAAAAGCGTTTCACTGATTTCGTTTCAGTATTCAAAAGAGAAGTCAAACCTTGGTTTTCTTCTAAATTGGCTAAACCTGAATCATTATTTTAGTAATTATGTGTACTTAAGTGTTATATGTACTAAATACCCGGTTTAAATTGATTACTTTATTTATTTTATATTATGGTACATATTAAAACAAGCGAAAGACTAACATACATTTATGTAGTTCCTGTACGAATTAGTACGTCATAAATATTTGTAACGAAGACATATTTATTCTAATGATATTAATAAAAAATTAATAACTGAAATTATTTAAATTAAATATTATCACCACGCTGCGTCGAAAGAAAGGGAGCGATTTTTATAAATTTCCGCTACATAGATTATTAAATAACGATCATTTGGCAAGAGAGAATGCTAATATAATAAACCGAAATATTTAATAAAATAGAGTCCTATAACGTAAAATGTTGCAAAAAGCATATAAAAATTTCGACGCAGCGTGATGAAGAAAGAACGCATGACTTAGCGGACTTAGCGCTTGGACGGTTTCCATGAGGTGCGGGTTCAAATCCCGCTGTGTTCAAATTTTTATATTTTCTTAATTAATAGTATTAAATAGTAAATCTATTAATTATGTTATTTTATTAATTATTATTTATTTATTAAGCTCATTTCAGTTTATTTTATCAATTAAAACAAATATAATATGACTTTTTTCAGCGTTCTTTGGTCTCGGCAGTGCTCCATCGTTGAACTTTCCAATTCCAGAATTCAATGCCAACAGGCCATTTTATTTCTTCATCAAAATTACTTCACATACAATTTTCAACGGAATTTTCCATGGAATATAAAATAATCCGTTTAGTAGCATAGTAAATAAAATATGCGATATACATTTTTTTTTTATTTTAGTGTATTATATTATACATGTTTATATTTATTTAAATAATATTATTATTTATATGTTAATGTATTATATCAATAATATTTGAAATAGGGCATTTGTACACATAATTTTTTTAATGTTTTTTTGTTTATATATCAGAAAATATATGGCGCGTGGACGCATTTTTCAATTATATACAATTGTAATATAAAATAACAGAGTTAAATTAAAAAATATAGTCAATATATAATAGCTTATTTTATATATAAACTGAATTTAACAATATTAATATTTCAGCTTTTGGCGTAAGTTACCTTTCAGCGGTAATTTCCGAAGTTCCCGCTCCGACTTTTGTAGCAGACCATCCTTTCACATTCTTCTTATATAGAGGAAGAGAAATTCTATTTAGTGGAGTTTACCGGGTTTAGGTATTTATATATACAAATGTTCTATGTATGCATGTTGTATGTTTTTTTAATATCCAGCCATTTATGCATTAACGCCAATTTTTTTAAAGTATATTTATAATCAGTTTTACTTAATGAAGTGAAATTATGCATGCTGTCAAGTTTTTAAGTTTGGATTCTTCCTTGCTTGCTTTTGTCGATACTCAAGTCCTGCTTTATCGAAACACACGTTTATATTTACGTGAATAAATCCAATACCGTTCTCTGTTTCCACTATAAATTTAAAAAAGTTATTGAAAATTAATTGAAATTAAAATTGTTTTGATCTTCATATGGACTTAACAGTCGTGCCGTCGAAATAGAGGAATCGAGCTGTGGTAATATATATACCAATTAGAGATTGACCATAGCCAACCAAGACTGAATTAATAGAATTGAAGCTTCAAAAGACTTGATGTCAACGAAATACAAATATATCACACAATACTTGTACTTTCATTGGCGCTTTGGATATAAATTCCTGCTAAATCAAATATGTAATATTATTTTAAAAGTATTAGTCCACAACATTACTACACACGTTACTACCACTTTATACGTTATCTACAAATATTGTTCCATCCTAAGGATTCTTGAAAGAAATAGAAAGAAGGAAATTCTTGTAAGCATGTTTCGTTTAATAATATAATTTATAACTTGTTTCGATTAATTTCCACGTAACTTGATGAGGACGTATGGCTTAGCGGAACGCTTGGAGTGCTTCCAATTATGGGTTCAAATACCTCTACGTTAATTTTTAAATTATTTAGAAGAATATTTATGCTATCCGGTAATCCTTAATGATATTTTAAAAAGGTGGTTTAAGAATTTAATTTATTTAAATGCTTCGCTGAGCTTTTTTTTTAAGTCATGAAGGTAGGTACTAAGCTGCTTTTTAATTGAACCAATATTATTTTAAGGATATGTAAAAAATATTTATTAAATATTTCAAATTTTGTTAAATTGCTACTTAAATATAAATTATAATATTATTTTTTCTCTTATGTTTCAGGTCTAAATATAATCTTAATTCAAAAAGGAAACACCATTGCTATAAAGAAAAGCATTTATAGAAATAAACGCTTTCATAAAAATAATCCTTTATTTATATTCTTCCAATATACCCTTCGTCATTATTTTACAGGAAGGCTGGAATTAAACCTGTCACAATTCGATGTTAATTTAATAACAAGCATAGGCTATGGGACGACGAGACCAAAGATATAGATATAAAAATTCTGTGAAATATCAGCCAATCATATTAGTTAACCTCCAAAGGGAATTTGCTTAAAGATTACTTATTTGGTAGAATTAACTTATTTCTAACCAACTTAACCTCTTAGAACTTTTGCTCCATTAATGTATGATATTTATGTTTTCTAAATGTTAAATAATGCATAAAAGTTACAGCCAGTTTTCAAATTGATATAAGATAACTTGAGTTGGTCCATATAAGATAACTTGAGTTGGGTATTATTTATTTTTTTAAAGGACATTAGAAATTATATATGTTTAATATAAATACTGTATTTACAAATTTATTTCTAAAAACAGTTTCTTGCTTCTGAATAAACTCAGACAAGATCATTTCAATTTTTAGTTGGTCCAACTACATACGTTATTTACACGCTGCAAGTTAAATTTCATATACAAGAGAAAATTTAAATGTCGGTGGAACAGCGTGAAACCAAATTATGGGCCCGATCCCCAATTGTAGAAATGAATAACCTTCATTTCCCTGCTTCAGCTAGATAAAGCGTGCCGATAAGTTCCGCTACCCAATAAGAAAATCTTGATACTGCGTGCTTTGCTAACCTTCTATATATGGAATATGGAATGAAACTGAAAAAAAAATACTATAAATCCTCTATGTGGTATTACAGTTCGCCACGCAGTCCCCTAAGTCGGAGACAAGGGGTAAATGATAAAATGCATCGAAAGAAAAAAAAGTAACTGAAACTAACTGATAGACCAAGCTTTGTGCCCTAATAAACACTGTCAAAGAAACAAACTCATTGCTGCCAGATTAATGCGAAGCACCTTTCATCACACCTGTTATCTTTATAACTACATACATATTATTTTCATGAAGTCATGATTTATATTATTTACAAATTGAATGATTTAATTACGGTCCGCAGGCGGACAGGCAGGTAGGTCGGCATTGTAAGCTGTGAAGAATGCAAGTTCCCGTGTTAATGTTAACATTTGATCTTCTATATATCATGAATCCTTCTCCGTCAAACGTTCTTTTAAATGATCACAGGATCATTTAATAGAACGTTTGACAGATGGAGCTTCAACAGTATGCGTATACTGTCCGCCCTTGGGTAATTATAAAATATTCGAAGACACAATGAAGGTTGCTTTAAGAAAACTTAATAAAACCAGCAAATATTAATCGTTTGTGGTGATTTTGATGTGGACATACTACAAAACTCAATGCAAAGTGGTCGCTGGTAAAATTATATAAATCACTTAATTTTATAAAAATGTTTTACGCAGCTACTCGTATCACGCAATTCATCAACATATATTGACAACGTGTTCTGTTGCAGTGCCGTTGAAGACAAGCGCATTGTATATAATTTGAGCTCTGATCTTGCGAACTAAAATTTTCAGTGGCTGGCAATCGAATAAATAGTATGCGAAAGATTAAATGTACGAGTAGACCATTCACTAACAATAGACTAAATTTATTTCAAAAAAATATGGAAAGGATACGTATCAAAGGCAGCCACTTGCTTATAAATTCCTAATAAGAAATATAGTAATATATTTAATTTAGTTTTCAGTAGCAGCTTTTTTAGTAGCATCATTTAGTTTTCAATAGTTTAGTTCAGCAGTAGAGACAGGTTGTATGAATTGTATGGTATGAAGCAATAGGATTGTGATCCCGGCTTTCTGAATGGGGTCAGTGTTTTCTCTATGATTAAAAAATAGCATTGAAGCAAAATCTATAAATATAAGAAATAAAATATTAAATTTAGATAACAAAATAGAAACTACATGGGACATAACAACTAGTACAACTGGGAGATCTAATGTCTGTAATAAATCGATAGAATTAAAAATATATAATAAATTAATATGTGCAGAGTTAGAAATAGCTAATAGTTTTAAGAATTATTTTGTAGAAATTCTTATTAAAGTTACTTCATCATTAAAAACGTCTCCATTAGTTACAACTAATGGAGACGCTGAGTTATTAAAAAATAATACTAAAAATTATAACAATAGATAATATTACAAATGAAATTGTTAAAACTTAAAAGGCTTAATAGTAGAAAGAAGAGTTAAGACTAGTGATCTATGCAATATGTCTGTTAAATACTCGAATCTATTATATTACACATTGCACCCCAGTTATTTAATAAAGGTGTTTTTTCCTAACCTTATGAAAAATAGTAGAATAGTTCCATTGATTTTAAGTGTAGAAAATAGTGATGTATATTTATTATCTATATTACCATCACTGAGCAAAATATTTAAGATAATAACTATTAATCAATTAATTATCTGCTTATTTGACTGAGTTTAATATTTTAAATAATGCATAATGTGGTCTCACTAGAGGCAGATAACAGATTCTGGAATTACTCTTCTCAAGTACATACATGATGCTTGGAAAGAATCACTGAATGCTGTCGGGGTATTTTGTTGCGTGTCTAAAGCTTTTGACTGCGTAGAACATGACACGTTATTGCTTAAACTTATTCATTATGGTGTTCGTGGCAACGCTCGTAATTTTATCACCTCGTACCTCAGTAACAGAATTCAGAATGTTAGTGTTAATAATAAGAAGTCAGCCGGTTGTTTTTTACGGATGGCTGTGCCACAAGGATTGATTTTTGCTTTTGTTGTATATAAAAGACCATTCGTTTTATGTCAAAAATGTATGTGATATTGTTATTTTCGCTGATGATACTACTTACTTACTTACTATAAGGATAGCCTAATGCTATATAAATCGACCCATTAATTCATTTTAAAAATGTTTTATGAACATTGAGTTTTCTATACTATAATACTACATCAATTTCATGGTCCGTAAATCGTCTAGGTCGACGCCCAGGTAGGTGACTTGGCGGGACCACTTGACCTGTTCACCCTGGAGAACAAGCGGAGGAGGCAGCTTGTGGAGCCCAAACGCAATCGCTTGGGTCTTGGCCACGTTAATCGTGAGCCTCCACTCCGCAAACCAGTCCGGTAGCAGGTCGAGGGCACGCTGGAGTTTGAGAGCCGCGTGGGTGAGGTTCAGGGACTTAGCCAGGAACGCAATGTCATCGGCATAGAGGGCCAGTGTGACATTGTCGTGAACTGCGATGTCATTGGTGTACATGGAATACAGGGTAGGAGAGATGGTACTACCCTGGGGTACCCCTGCTGCGATGGGATGGCTGCTGGATAGAGTGTGGTCCACTCTAACCCGGAAGGTTCTGCCGCGGAGGAATTCGGCCAGAACCGCGGCCTTCGCAGCCTTCGCGGCTTCATGGCGGCCGCTGCGAATTGGAGGACGCGTGCTAGTTGCAAAGTGGTCGAATGACCACTGCGAAATCCAAACTGCTCGGGGCGCGGTTGGAAGTGCGCCTCCAAGAGAGGGAGCAGTAGTCTCTCGAACAGCTTGGATGAGGCGTTCAGCAGGGTAATGGGTCGGTAGCCGTCGGGGCGCCTTCGGTCCTTCCCTGGCTTCGGAATCATCACTACCAGGCCTTCCTTCCATGCCCGGGGGAAATATCCCAGCCGTAGGATGGCGTTGAAAAGCCTAGTGAGTGATGATATGGTCCGCATGGGGAGATGCTGTAGTGCCAGGTTAGGCACACCATCTATCCCCGGAGCTTTCCTAGGCTTGAGCCGCGCGATCGCCTTCTTCACGCTCGACGGGGAAAAGAAGGGTGGAGGAGGACTCGGGCTAGGGGGGTCCGATAGGAAGGCGGTGACCGCTTGCTCCAGCTGTGCGTGGTGCTCCGGTAGCAAGCTGGGATTGGGTGCGAACTGACTCTCAAGGTGGTCTGCCAGGATTTCGGCCCTTCCTTGAGAGTCATAGCACAGCGTGCCATCGGGTTGGAAGAGAGGTCGGATGGGGGGCGGCTTCTTGGTAAGCTGCCGGCACAGCTTCGTGAGAGACGCTTCGTCCTCGGTAGCGTCACGAATCCTCGCGTCCCAACTCTCGGCATTGGACTCCGCGTGCGCTGCGCGAATACGCTCCACCAAGACGTTGAGTTTCGTCTTGGTGGCGGGCTCGCGGGTCTGTTGCCACTCACTGCGCGTCTTCCTCTTACGCGCAATGAGGTCAGCAATGTGCCGTGGAGTTGGGGGAAGTCTTACCGGACTGGCGGGGGCGGTAGCCTCACGGAGGGCAGTCTGGATCGTCGCTGTGATCGACGCCTCAAGTCTATCGACACTAGGCGGATCATCAAGCGGTTCCTCTCGTGGCCGAGTCAGCTGGGCAGTGAGGGCCTCGAAGCGGGGCCAGCAGATTCGTCCCCTACGTAAAGGGGGGTGCACTGCACACGGTGTAGATGTATTAAGATATATCGACATTAATACAAATAAAAAGATCCCGCCAGCGCAATGCAGAAATTGTATTTCAATGAATAACGACATCTGTTGACAGATATTATAAAATATTACTATAGATTTTTTAAACACATAATATTGGTTTTCAAAAATGATTTTAAGCTACCTATCAATAGATGGCATTCTATCAAATACTACCTTCTGATCGTTAAATGTCATCAAATAATTTGTAACTATTAATGGGTCGATTTATATAGCATTAGGCTATCCTTATAGTTATTAAAATATAAGCTTAAAAACTACGCAGTGGATTTTTTGTCCGAATGTTTGTTTATTTGTTCTCGAATCACGTAAAAGATAATGGCCAAAAAAAACTCGAATCACGTAAAAGCTAATGGCCAAAAAAAATTTCAATATTACAACATTTTTCTTAACAAAATCACTACCGATAAATTCAAAATTAAAGAATGTATATATTTTGACCGCATGACAGCATTTTGACCTAAATCAACATATAGAGCAGTTGTCGTCCTGGCATTCAATGAGGTTTCCGTAGAAAAAAAATAGACATATTTTAATTACGTCGATTACTAGCAAGTGAAGCTAAATTGTAAATAATAGATTTTTTCGAATAAATTATTTAATTTCTTTGTAATATGAGCATTATTAAAATTCAAATAACGTTTTTTTAGTATAATACTTTATTTTAAACATAGGCGATGTTTAAAACAGAAGATAGTAGTAGTACATTTGTCAGGACTAGAATACAGAACACGAAGAACGCGGTGTATTTAAAACAAAAAAAAATATTCAATTTACTTCTTTTAAATAAAAAATAAATAGCGGGAAGTGGATATTGTACTTCTTAGGTTATGATAGAATAGCTAGAACATAATCTGCTTAAACTTAATGTTAATTACATATACGTTTTCTTTTTAATATATACATGCAAGAAACATATAGGTACGTTGATCGTGGTTTTTAATAATAGACAAGAGTGATTCAAAAAAGACGACGAGAAAATCGAAGAATTGCATTGTAACGTAGGTATAAAACAAACGGGATCTAGCTAATTTAAACGGGCGAAGCCGCGAGCTTATCGCTAGTATTAAATAAATATTTGATATTGTTAAATGTTTTATATTGAAGGGGAGTCAAGAAGTCACGGGAACTGATAGTATATCAATAAATATGATTAATTTCTTAAAAGTAAGCACGATCGTCACCATTTTCAAAGGTGGAATATAAATATAAAATAGTAGATAACATTTATAAATAATCAGCCTCATTGACATAACAGTTCAATTAAAAGGAAATCCCGTTGTTATTTTAAAACTGATTGCTTTTCCTTATCAAGGGTATTTCAGCTGTTTCAAGAATTGATAAAATAAATATGATCATTCTTGTGTCATCGCAGCAGAAAAAAAATTATAATTGTACTACAATTACGAGTGGACATTGTTCCATTGAAAATTCCACGAAATTTGCAAAACATGCAAGTTATATACATTTTTTGCGCTTTTCATTTTTTTTATATAGATTTAGTGACAGCTGGCCCTAATAAAAATATGTTTAAAAAATATATGGGTAACTAATATTTAAAATGATGTCCACTTCGAATTGAACAAGGAAAAAGTACACAATATTAATATAAAGTTAAGAAAAGATACTTTGAATTGTTATATTTATACTTGTTATACATTTGTTATAAATATTTATTTTCTCGGTCTACAAATGAGTGTGTGATGAATATTAAAGCTATGTAGCTTGAATAGCCTCTAAGCTTTTGTTGTTTTAGTACAAATTACCTTTTCAATGAAAGCTTCTTTTTAAATATTACCTTTTTATTTTTTCCTCTAATCAATAAATATCTGGTATTGCTTACAATAAAAAAAGAGTTTGTTTGTTGTATTTGCATGTGTGTTTTCCACCTTTTTCGACAACATAATTTAATCGGTACTAAATTAAAGACAACGTAAGCTTGCTAATGAAAAGTTTCGGGTTCAGATACACGATGGCGTACCCCATAACCCAACATAATGTCTACCTAGTTTTCTCTTCCAAATACTACTTACAAACCGTCCGACATTAGCAAAACTAATCACGTGACCATTTAAAATAACATTCATGCAGTTACATTTGCCTGTATTTACCAGTTTATAATAAAATATACTTAAGTTTTTAATATAGTTTATAATATGGTTACTTACTTTAAAACACAATTAATAATTAAAATGACTATAAATTACGATCATTTGGAAAAACACATAACTATTTTTTATTTATCTAAAATTCATTGAACTCATTGTATGCTACGATAACACAATAACGCGACATACATAATATGTATGTATATGAGTGCACTTGCAGATAGATCTTATATATAAAAGAATCACCCAAAGAAATTATTTAGTGTTCGGCAGCGTTTCAATTTGGTCGACAACATGGCACGGCTAACTTTAGTTTTCTGTAAGTATATTTTTTTTATTTTCATATACCTACAAAACACACATATGGTTTTGTATATAAATACATACTTAATCTATATCAACTCTTTTGCACTCATCTATTAAATACTATCTTAGACTACTATATATTTATTATTAAGTTAAAATAGTTTATCATAAACTGTAGCCCATATACTATTCTAATGTATAAGATACATTACTGCAAAGTTTCATCTTAATCCGCTCAGTAGTCTGTGCGTGAAACCGAAGCAAATATCCATCTCCACAAGCTTTCATATTTATATTGTTAGTAGAATATAATAATAAAGTTTAGATATATTCTTTTTATATAATAGATATAGTATTTTTCTGTCTGTTTAGCTGTTTATACAGCTACATCTTCGAAATAATGGATTTGAAGGAAGCTTGTAATAATAATTGTTGTATAAATATTGATAGGCCAGGGCAGGACACAGGTCGGTATTATTGGGCTATCACTAAAAGTTATAAGATTTGTATGCAAAACTGTATGTGTTACATACAGTTTTACATACAAATCTTATCCCTTCCATCCAAATTTTATTTCCTAGCAAACTTTATAAGTAATAATCACGTATACAGATTAACGATATCCCACTGCGTTCTGGTCAATAATTATACAAAAATAAATGTGAATTTATTAAATTTAGCTAATTTTAGTAAATTACTGTTATTTAATAGACTTATATTTTTATTTTAGTATCAGTACTAGTACTAGCTGTTTCATCAAAAGAATTAAGTAGCATACAAGTTTCACAGATATGTCATGATGCCAACAATAAATTTACATCCAGAATGTTTAACGTAAGTATCTAAAATATCATAAGATGACTTAAAATCTGGAATAGTTTCGTATCTAAGCATTAAATTCAATATCAGGATAAAATCTCAACTATCAAACCAGGTTTAAACGGTTTTGCAAAGTACTGAGCAATATTAGATATACACGTAAGTATGTATTTTGTACATCTTTACGTACGGTCACATAAGACCGACCGACCGAAATCAATAAATTTCACATTGTTTGATAAAAAAATTCACGGTAAAACAAAGATCACGGTATTAAAATTATATTTTAAAATAAAAATAGGAAAAGTCAATTTATGCCTAATGCACTTATTAAATTGAAGTATTTGTAATTATAGGAAGTAGCGCGCGACAATAAAGGTAAAAGCTTCGTGATCTCAGCTTTTTCTGTAATGCCTCTACTTGGTCAACTAGCTCTAGCGTCTGTGGGCGAATCTCATAATGAGCTCCTTCGCAGTTTATATATATCAAATAAAAATAGGGTAAGTGTGAATCTGGCAAATATAAGTAACAACAATGAATAATATATAATTTTATTTCATTTGAAAAAAAACAAACTAAAATGTAACGGCTATGTATGCTTTTTCATTTAATTGCTCATTGTGATGCACAGATCGTGGCAGTCTTCCCAAGTTCAAATGCATTAGTACAATCAGTTAAAGGTGTAACACTAAATGTTGCCAGTAAAATATATATCGCAAATAATTACAAAATAAACAAGAGCTTTGGTGAAGTTTCAAGAAACGTATTCCATTCTGAAGTTCAAAATATTGACTTTGATAATAATCAAGCTGCTGCAAACGAAATTAATCAATGGGTAAGTGAACACTTCTCTTTATAGAAGAATCATATTCTATATAGTAAGTAGTGTTAAGACACTCTGTTCTTGTTTCCGTTTCTGCTTTCAAGACATTGCGAGCGGGAATCAAAGCCACTAGCTACGACCACGAAAAAATCACATAGTAAAAAGTCATCCTACAATCATCATACAATCTCATGTTGCCGTCTCTGATTACAGGTCGAAGCACACACTAGTAATAAAATCAAGAATT